>CAUJNA010003211.1:320000-325000 GCA_963377175.1 Effrenium voratum
GGTTGCACACTGGCCATCGGACGAGCACAAGACTGTAGTGGATGACTTGGTTTAGGTCGCCACTTTCTGTGACACCAAAGGCATATTTTTTGTGAACACCGTTATGGCCAAGCCGGCCGTAGGGATAGCCACTCCCGCTTTGGTGTCACAGGGACGGGGTTGTGGTCCACCATGTGGAAGCCCCCTATAAAATTGGCAAGTGCCAAGGGTACAGCCATTGCCGTTTACGCGAGTGAAGCACACACGTGAATTTCACCGATAGCAAGATGATCGTCCTGCCGTGCTTCTCAAAACTATTGAAATGAACAAACACCTAGGGCTTTTGTGCGGACTGGCTTTCACATTCACTTTGCTTGCGACCTTTTCAGTGCTCGCCAACCGCATGGGTTTGGCTGGCTTGGAGGAGAACATGCTAGGTTTTTTTTGGGAGCAGCACCTCCCGCTCGGCACTCAGGTCTTGCGCCAGCAAACTTCAGCTTGGCCACGGCGAGGGGCCGGGTCGCCTGCTGGGGGCGAGATGGGGGGCTGAGATTCTTCTCGCGGAATGCAACGTTTGATTGGGCACTCGAGGCTGTTCCTTCGATCGATTGGGACTTTCCCTCGACCCCGCCGCCAACACACACACACACACCGCTGGGAAAAAGGCAGTGCCAATGAGCCAAGGTGAGGTGTCAAGACGCGTGCCCCTAGCCCCAGACTCTTGGGGGGGATCCGACCTCCCCATTGGGGAGCTTGGCCAGGATGGTACCTCCATGGGCCTCAAGTGTTTGCGACGCAGATCAACAAGCCCAAATAAGGGGCTCTCCAAAAAGGAGGCTCTTCTATTCTTTTCCGATTCCATCTTAAGGGGAGTCAAGATAATTTTCCAGTGGCCTCTAGAGAGGGTGAGGTACCCTTGTACGGCTATATGTACATGTGCATAACGCACGGTCTTGCGTGCCATGTTGAGCCCCCAGCAATATCCCGGCAATTTCCACCGCTCCGTACCTGGCTGCGGTCTAAAGATCTTTCCAAGCTGAACTCTACAGCATCCCGTGGCTGTCAGCCCCCTGCTTTTTGGCCCATATTCTGTCAGCCCGTAGAGGGCTTGTACCCCAAGTGACTGAGAAGCCGTATGCCACATACCAACTATATCTGATCACGCACGGTGTTTTTCTCTGGCACTCTTTGAATTTGTTGGTCCACAACATGACCACTCTGCGTTTGTACATTGTCAGGTAAGGTTTTTGCCGAATCCGTGGGGTTTTGAAACGATGCAGTGTGCTCCAACAACCTCCACACCCTGACGCGCTTCTTGGTCATAGTCCTTGAGTCTGGACTTGACCCTGTCTTGGACAGTTTTCCACTACCCCCAATTGCCTACCTTCCCAAGAGAAGTTGCTATGATACTTATACATATATATATATATATATATGTACTCTTTATTTAGTAGCTACAAGGTTGCTGTATTCCCAATGTTGCGTAACTTTGGATGTCTCTATGAACATCTATTTGCACATACACACCATGTCTCTAGTGGCCTTTGTGGTTTTGCTTGGATCCCCGTTGCGCTTTCGCAGTGGCAAGTCCAGTTCCCCAGTCGCTGGGCGATCTCCGCTTCAGGCAGCGGCGCCTGTATCGCTTCGCCCTGGTGCCGGCGAGCTGCGAGATCAGGCGTGTGAATGGTTCCGACTTTCTGGGTGTGGGTCAATATTGAACCACCGGGAATTGGACCGCAGATTGAGTCCGTGTTTTCATTTACCAGGGTTCCATTTCGGGTAGCTTTTTTTGACCCACTGCCATATTCCTTTGAGGTGGAGTTAACCATCACCTTGTTGGCCCATTTAAGCTGAGTTCTCCTTGGGGTGACGTTTCGAGGGGAATGGTAGGGACATCTGAGTCTTGCCCGGGGAGGTCACGGTCGTTTGTCAAGCATGTCCTGCAGTGGAAAACGCTCCTGGACATCATTTTTGAGGCCACCCGATGGCTCGGCTTCCCTTTGGATTCCCGGCAAAAGGGTTTGTCTCCAAGATGGGATATGGACCGCCCCAGACTGAAAAGCCTCTCTTTCGTTTCCTTTGAAACATCGAACACCCGACACCCCATGTGGTCTCGGTGTGAATTTTGTTTGGTGTTTCAGGGGTTTCTGGGAGCTTCGACACCAGCGGGAATGTGTCATGGGACAGCAAGCTGCAAGCTGATTCGGGATCTCACCCAGGGCCTTGGCCGAAGGGATCGCCCTGAAAACCCACCAAAACAACAGAACACATGAGACATCCCAAAAAGTCGCTTTTCGACTCCATGCCCCCCCCTCCCCAGCTGAGCCGGTTTTTATTTTTTTCATTTTTTTTCATTTCTTGTCTCCTGAAACGGGGAGCCTCCTTTGCACCTCTGAATATTTGCTTCCTCAGCCATTCAACATCGAGGGGTTCCAACTGGACCTGGACCTCGCTCGCTGGCTGCGAAACCCGAGGAGCCTGGTGATCCGTGCGCGGCCGGGCGAAGGCCGGTCAGCCTGCAGATTGAGAGGAGGTTTGCTTGGATTGGCCTCAGATGGTCGCAGCCTTCTGATCTGTTGGCTTTGCGTTGTCTTTTGCGAAAGCCACAGAGGCATACGCAAATGCCCTTTCTATAACCCACCCGAAGTCAACTGATTTTAACCCGAATCACGTATCATGGAATGTTAACAAAGGAGCCTTTGCTGCGTAAGGGATCGGGGCTGGCATCTTGTAATAAGATTCAGAGTACGGAGGTATTTGGATTAAGGGCCATGAGTTCCGCTCAGCGTCGCTTTTGATATAATCTATACAATGATTGCTGTAGACCGTGCTTTCGGTTTTAAATTGAAGCTCATTTCTGGCTAATCCCAGATCCACCTGTCCTTGGAGTCAGTTTACGCTATCAACCTTCAGCATCAAGGACGTTTCTTGACTTCTGTCCTGTTGATTCTGCAAATTTGTTTCATGCATGTTGCATCCGGAACAAGCCAACATGCAAATTGCCCCTTTCCCCCAAAAGAGAAACTTGCGCCACTTGGGTTTGTGTCAAAATAGGGAATCCTCCCCCAAACAGTTGGTCTCTTTTCGGCTTCCCTTCAAAGCGATACCAAGAAGGGTATCATCAAACAGAGAGACGCCCATCTAATGGTGCACATTCTGATACCCCCCCATCGCTGCTTTGGAACTCATTTTGGAATCTCGTAAGGCAGTCCTTGGACAGAACTTGGGCTGATCAACATATGTCAAACACTACCCCCTTGTCACCTTCAAAGGGAATCCAACCGATGCTTCAAACAATAGCGGTTTGTCACCTATGTTTGAATTGCTTGGGCCAGACCAACCCTGGGCCCTCCCCAGGTCGCTTTTCTGAAGCCAACTGAAGAACGCTATCTGAAGAATTAACAGAAGGGGTGCTCACAGGGATGTAGTTCTACAGCTCCACTGCTTGCAAATACCGTGCGTTTTTTCTGCATGTGCAGACCAACCCCTGGGTTTAAACCTCCCGTTGGTTTACACTTTCCTTGGTTGTTCCCAGCCATCCCCTTAGCTTTTTAGCCTTTTAGCCTTTGGAGGGATTTCCATTTAACCCACTAAATGTTAGTCACTTTCGGCCGGGGAGACTCATGTTTTGTTTTTTGGCGCAGGCAGAATTGGTGACAGTCCCAGCCATGGTGCGGAGATCTTTTGATTCTTCACCTGGTATTTGTTGCAGACTCCTCTAACACCAGGTGTTGATTATGCTTCACCCATTTAATAATTTTGCCTGTTGGAGGTTGAGTTCTCAGAGGTCTCATATTTTCTGCAGAGTCCACTTCAACTGGGCCCAGTTTCCTCCAAGGTCGACCGTGGAATCACCCCCCGCCGGCGCCCCGCGCTCCGCGCCCCGCGCTCCGCGCTCCGCGCAGGCGGCCGCGTGGTGGTGGACCGCAGCTACGGGGTGCGGCTGGGCGGCCACGATGCCCTGCAAGGGGTGGCACGGGAGCTCAACGCCGTCCGGGCCATTGCCGGGTTTCTTCCATTTGCCTAGGAATATTCACAAAAGTAGTTTTTTTTGAATATATATCCCTGTTGGTTTGTTGGCTTTAAAAGGAATTTGTCACTACTGGAAACATGTTGTTTGTTTTTTGCCAGGGGTCTTGACCAAATGCAAGGTTTGGGCACGTTCCTTGGTTGTTTTGGTTTGGTTGTGGCTGTCTTCATTCTTTTTGGCTTGGTCTTTTCTTTTCTTTGTTTCCTTATTTCTTTGCTTCTTTCTTTCTTTCTTTCTTTCTTTCTTTCTTTCTTTCTTTCTTTCTTTCTTTCTTTCTTTCTTTCTTTCTTTCTTTCTCTCTCTCTCTCTCTTTCTGTTTTTTCTTTCTTTCTTTCTTTCTTTCTTTCTTTCTCTCTCTCTCTCTCTCTTTCTGTTTTTTCTTTCTTTCTTTCTTTCTTTCTTTCTTTCTTTCTTTCTTTCTTTCTTTCTTTCTTTCTTTCTCTCTCTCTCTCTCTTTCTGTTTTTTCTTTCTTTCTTTCTTTCTTTCTTTCTTTCTTTCTTTCTTTCTTTCTTTCTTTCTTTCTCTCTCTCTCTCTCTTTCTGTTTTTTCTTTCTTTCTTTCTTTCTTTCTTTCTTTCTCTCTCTCTCTCTTTCTTTCTGTTTTTTCTTTCTTTCTTTCTTTCTTTCTTTCTTTCTTTCTTTCTTTCTTTCCTTCTTTCTTTCTTTTCTTCTTTCTTTCTTTCTTTATTTCTTTCTTTCTTTTTGTTCTTCTTTCTTTCTTTATGTTTTTGTTTCTGTCTTTCTTCCTTTTATTATATACATTATTTCTTTTATTTTTATTCTTTCTTTGTTCCTTTTTTTCTTTCTGTCTTTCTTTCTTTCGTTTTTGTTTCTTTCTGTTTGCCTTTCTTGCCTTTTTCCTTTAGTATTTCTTTCTTTTTCCTTTCATTCATGCTTGTTTTGTTTGGTCTGTCTTTCTGTATTTGGTGGCTTGTATGTTCAATCTATCTTCATCCGTTTCCGCTTTTGGGTTTGGGGGAGGAGGGAATCC
>CAUJNA010003211.1:330000-522500 GCA_963377175.1 Effrenium voratum
ACGCCCGCTCGCCCGCCCGCTCGCACGCGAGCAGGCATGCACGCAGGCAGGCAGGCACGCACGCACGAACACGACACACACTGATTGCCTAAAGATGCGTTACAGAACCCGACTGAAGAAGCTGTGCTAGCAAGAAGCAGCCATGCCCGCCCGGGCTGGGACAAAATTATTTTTGAAGTAGACCTTGGGTTTTCCGGGGAAGCAAGGATAGTCTTCAAAGAATGGCTGGATTCATCACGTTTACACATAGCAGGGTGCTTGATTGCCTCAACAATGCTTAGAATACATTTGCTTGTTGCCATGGCAAGAGCAGCGCTTCGTGCTGACGTTCGCTCCGACCCAACCCTGTCCCAAAGATAGACACCGTGGTTCGTGTTTGACGTGCTTGCAGCATTTGGGAAATCCAGGTTACAGGTAAGCAATCGTTCAACCATGACCATGTTATCCTTTGCGCACTCCTGGCACCACCCTTTGCCAAGAACATCTACTTTGCAATACCTACTCACCATTGTCAAGTAATGTTCGCTGTTGCTCGGATGTGCAGGGAATGAGCTAATTTCTTGGTGAAGGAGGCGCTTTGAATTGGAAGGCCACTTGCCCTGCAACTTGCCAGAAACCACCTCATGGACCCTGATCAGGTCTTCGTGGACCCCATGACCTGCGTGATGCCCTCACCTCGGAATGATCGGAATTGGCACTCCAGCGGTGCACACTGAAACATGCCATGGAACGTTTGGGGACGGACATGCAACCCCTCCAATATGATTGTCACATTCTAAGGTTGACGAAATATGACAATGAACATTTCATTTGTTTGGTGTCCCCCGCGGTGGGCCAGTGGAACCGCCCCAAAGAGCCCCCCTTGGGATTGTTTGCATTTGCGAAGTTTGGTTGGGGGATAAGGAAGGGGGTAGCGCGGATGCCACGCAACAGGTAGATGTTAATCCTCAGCGCTTGTTTGCCGACTTGTTGCTCACAGGGATACCTGTACTCATCTATTTGGGGGTTGGGGGGGGGGGGGGGTGGGGGTTTCATGGCCTTATCACTCATGCGGGGATGGCGCCGGCGGTTTTGCGACCTTGCTCATGAAGGTTCCTCCTTGTTTCAGGTTGAAGCATGGTGGGACATGACCAGGTATGAACCGCTGGTACAAGCCCCTTAGTCTATTTGTTGATTGGCCATTGAGTTTTTGACCATTGCACAAAGTCCAACGGGTACACCGATTTTAGTGGCACCACAAACAGCTTGGCCTTTTTGACCAAACCACTATGTCAGGATAAACAATATACTATATATTTGGATACCTATCACGATGTGCCTCTCCCTAACTGCCCATGTTTTTTGGTGCCGAAGTGGTGTGTGCGGTGTTTTCTGCTTTTTTTGGCTTTGCGGACAGCAGCAAAAACAGGGTGAACTTCCAAACACCAGCTGGACGCTTCAGGCTTCAACCTTTTCCGGGGCTTCAGCGAATCCGGTCCGGAATGAATTTGGGTCGGTTTGGATCTGCCTTTGTCCTATTTCTAAGCTGAGGTTTGGTTAGAAGATGCCAAACAAAACAGCAAAGAAGAGGGTCAGGGCCCCCTGAAAGCCGTTTGAACGGTTGAAGCTGATCAAACGGTCTTGAACCCTTTCTCAGAGGAAAGGTCTGGGCCCAAAACCGAGTAAACGGTTTGAACCGTTTGAACCGTTTGAACTCTTTCTCAGATAGAACCCGGACGGGGGGCCTGAGAAGAAAATCAACAGTTTCAATCGGCTCGGGGCCCGGACTTAAGGGGACCTTTCCTAGGGGTTCAAACAATCGGTGTTCTTTTTCAAAGAATACTTGTAACTCACAGTCGTTTTTTTCTTCTTAATTTTTTTTTTTTTTTTTTTTTTGGGGGGGGGTAAATTAGAGTTTAACACATGTTCTATTTGTATTCGTTTGATCAGAGTTTAAATGGACTGTTGATAAGGACACAATTCTAGTAGAATTTCTAGTTTCAACAATATTATGAGTAGGCCTTTTTCAAAGAAAGTTTTTAACTGGAAGTCTTATTTCAGTTGAAGGGGTCTCTGTTCTAGTTAGAATTTAACTAGACATTTAAAGCGAAGCACCCCAATTCCATTTCTAAAGATGCTGTAACTGGGATGTCCTTTGTGTTTTGACACTTGGGATTCCTACTTCAAATTATATTTTGAAGAGGCTTTCTTTCCCAGGATGTTTTGACTTTCTATCTAGAATGTAAGCATATGTTAATATGGACAAACTTCTGGTATACATTCTAGCTTTAACTAGAATTCAACATGACTTTTTTCTCAAAGAAAAACCACATATTTGGACTTGTCATTTCAAATTGGCTTTGTAAGAGGATTTCTTTGTGCAGGACATCACACGACCCATAAAAGCGCGAACACAATTTGCTACTGCGCTGCGGCTACTGTCCTGCCAGGCACACTCAAAGGCTTCAACACCAACAAACAGGGGGGAGAGCATATATGCATTCATTTCATTTACATAATTATTCATTTAGTTCTTTCTTTCTGGTTGATTGATTACTTTATCTATCTGTTTATACATGGCCAGCCGGCCACGGAAATGCTCGCTCACTCACCTTCACTCACCTTAGGAATCCCTTCCAGTGGGACGCGCTCTCCCCAGAGCAGTCGGCCCTGCAGGCTGGGCATAGCTTTCCTGTCTCCTTTTGGTTTTCCTTTACTCGCCCTCCCAAAGCGAGGCGAGAGCGAAGCATCGCCCCGAAGCAGTGGGAATGAGCATGGATCGCTTGAAGTTGCTTGGGATGACTTTCGGCCCCTCCAACTCGCACCAGTGAATGATGGTACAGGGCTGGCAGTTTGGCCGGCACGTGAGCAACGTTTCTGCCTGCCTGCCATGCCTAGTGGGATTTCCGAGATGTTGCCCGTGGCCTGCTTGGGGTGATCAACCGCAGGCCTTGACCCAACAAATGAAACACTCCCCACAAGTTTTTTCCCAGTTTGAGGGGGCTCCAACTAAATTTTCAACCAAACGGGGGTTGGTGACCCTGCCACCAGCCTCAATGCGCCGAATCGCCAGGGAGGCCTTTGGGCCTGGGACGGTTTCTACTACCTGCTGCTCAGCACTCAGCTGCTTGCGAGCGCGGCAGTTGGCAGGGTAGGGCATTCAAGATGTGTGGATAAGCCAGCTTCTTTTCAAGGGACCCATGGCCTGATCTTTTTGCATATTTTGTCATGCGAGTCATATACCCATGTGTCCAAATAAAGATGCACATCCATTGAAAGTACCTACAGATGCTAGATACTCTGCCAGCCAAAGCTGCTTCTTGTTTGGCTGCTGTTTGATCGGACCCGTAGCCTTTTACAGCTTGTCGTGGTCCACACTCGTGTTGAACACAACAACGGCAAGCGGAGTAGGTCGTCCTTCCCTACCCTCGCATGCGAAGCGTTTGACAACATTTAGTCAAATCGACGTAGGACAGGAGAACGTCCAATTCACCGAACCTTCGCGCTTTAAGTCTCAACCCTCTGACTTTCACTTTTCACCCTCTCAGCAGGAAAGTTCAAGCCACCCATAGAGGATATGTGGTGAAGCCAAACATATTTGAGCTGCGGGTTGCTGTGCTTGTCTTCGGAGCAGCTTGTTGGTTGAAACCAGCAACAGCGATTCACCTTGTTGGGCGGGTCCGCAATAGCCACCCGTGGTTTTGTATGCAAGGAGTGAAGGACGCACAGGTTCCAGGCCCGCCTGAGGTTCTAGAACGTACGTCCGATTCGTACGACTTGGGGGTGACGTCTAGCGAGGGCTTTGCTCCCTCAAAACCTTAGGAAGCTATGAAGCCCGTTTGGGGGGACGACGCGCAATTCAGCTGAAGTTTGAGGATTTCTCCTTTGGTGACTCTTTTCAGATCTCCTTACCCGTTGCCCCCAACCATTGGTTTGTGCAGCTCTCTTTGCGTGTTGTGGGCTTGAGACTGTCCAGTTGGAGCCACTACGCAATTTTTAAGGGTTTCAGGTTGACCAATCATATCAGTGGTCTTTCCTTCCTGCCCAGTTTGCTACGTTACAATCACTTTTGTTCCATCCACTTTACCCTGAAACCACCCATAGGCTTAGGTGGTGAGGCAACCGGCTATCTAGGTCACTCTGTCAGTGCAACAATGTGTG
Source organism: Effrenium voratum (assembly GCA_963377175.1). Classification (NCBI taxonomy): domain Eukaryota; class Dinophyceae; order Suessiales; family Symbiodiniaceae; genus Effrenium; species Effrenium voratum. The sequence goes on from CAUJNA010003211.1 coordinate 334,141, forward strand.
CAAAGAAACAACGGAGCGCGCACATACACGAGCAGCATCCATGAAGCTCGTCTGGCCAAGCGGCCTCTGTCAGAATCGGTGCTACATGGTTTGAATCAGGTTGGCCGTTTCAGGGGACTCCATCAGAAAAGGTTTTGCGTCGAAGGATAGGGGGACTTCCTTTTGGTTTCCATTCAACCAGCCCAAAAAGGGTTCCTCAAAAAAGAACCCCTATCAAGCAGATGCCTGATGGGGAGTGCCCAGCAATTTGCTCCATGTACATTTGGTTCCTCACTTGAGGGGTTCTCAGAATTGCTTGTGGGTGCGGGAAGCCCCTTGTGAACTATGAGGGTCATTCTGAAGATGCCATACTAAAATAGACCCAGGGGCACTGGGCACAATCCGTCAGCCGTTGGGACACACGGAAGGCTTCGGTTTTTTAGGGCTCCATTTTCTGAAGAGAAGCCAAAGTTGGACCAGGCCCCATGTTGGAGGCTGCCCTTGGGGACGCCTCCAGCTCAGGGCCTACAAGCGGACCAAGAAGCCGCACGCGCGGGGCCTCAGTGGCCAAGCATCTTGTTCCCCCAAACGGCTCGGGGCAGTTTTTTTTCCTTTTTCTTGATTTTTTTTTTGCGAGGCAGTCAGCAAATGGCGGGGTCCTGGCTTTCCTTGGGCAAGCATCCTATCCGCTCATCTTTCCCTAATGTCAACCCTGGATGAATGAACCTCGCTGTGTTCTATCGATTGTACAAAGACACAGGGCATTGCTGCACTGCTTTGGGGGTGGAGCTTTTCGCGAAGCTCCAAAAGCCGAGCTGCTGGATGCGGCCACTTTTTTGCGGTTGGCTCAGATGGGGAGCCGTGAGTCCATCCATGGTCTCATTCAACAGGGTAGGATCAAGAGGAGATCAGCCAACCGCTGTGATACGAGTTGGAATCTACTTGATGTTGACCCCGGATGAATAAACCCCTGTTGCGTAATATGGGGGTGGGGGCCCCCCCAAAAGTGATAAATCCTCACTGAAACCAGGGACACCCCCATATTAGTAAACAGGCATTTTATGGGGGTTTAGTCTTTGGGGCTAGGCCCTCTTTGTATCACAGGTTCGTGGATTCCATTTCCCACAGCCCTGTTCGGCAAACAACCTGCAACAGGCTCCCCGCGAAGCGCCGAGATGGACACTTGGGGGTTTTGGGTGAGGGGGAAGCCCCTTGGTGCTGGAGGTTCCTCATTCAGGTTTGGACAACCTGGCTTGGTACGCAGGTGGGTCTTTTTTGGGTATTCCTCCACCGGATGGCAAGCTGCGGTTGGTTTTTTTTGACAGCCCACCATGACCTCTTGTTTCAGAGTAGGGTGTCCAGTGCCCCACCACTGTTTTGATATATTGGCAGCTGGCTCAAAATCGACATGTCGGTTTCTGAACAACGTCGGGATTCCCCAGGGTACAAGTATAACTAACATGTGCCATGGTGAACAGGTATGGTTGCTTGGGGGCAAATGGGAGCATCTAAGTTCTGCCTATTCCCAAGCCTCAAGCCCTCCGGCCGATCACTTTAGTTGCAGTCGTGCTTGTTGAAAGCTCTTGTGGTTGCGAGCTTGGCTTGGCACTCCTATTCGTTGCAGGAGACCAGCTCCAGGGTGGGAGAGTCTTTTTCCGCTCAAAGGGACGCTTGTTGTGGAGGGTTCCATCTCGGTCTGCACAAATCAGATTCGGTTCGGGGGAGGGAAAGTGGTGATTTGTCATGTCTATAGCTTCCTTTCTGTATATAGGGGTACCTCAAATTGGCAACTCCCCTTTGCATGGTGCTACATGAAATCCAATGGGGCGAGCAACAAGGTGCAATCCTTCTTGACCCAGCGAACAAACACTCACAGTCTTCAGATAAACCAAACCCTGGCACTGGTTCCCATGGCACGTGTTACTTTTTGGGGACGGCTTGAAATGCAGGCGTTCCTCCTGGCGTCCTTTTTGAACACAAGGTGACAAGCAAAAACACAAATGGAGGATTTTTCAATCAAGCGTTCCTCCTATTGGTCTCAAGCGTTCCTCCTTATGTCCGAAATGGCGGTGACGTCGGTGCCAAGCAAAAAAAACCACAAACCCGACACCCCAAGGCGGTCACCCCGAGACGCCCCGTCCTTCTGGGCGAGAAGCACCCGGGCAAGGTGCAGGCGGGAGATGTGGACCAGACCCGGTTGGTTTTCCCTTTTTTGGAAGGGGAACCCAAAGGAGTGGAGTTGAAACCACCGGTGTTGATATGACCTGGAGGTGGAAGCCTTCCAAACAATACCATGTCTTTTACGGGGGTGGCTCATGGCGGGCTTGGCAAACGCCCAAGGAAACCAAGAAGCATAGCCACCGCTTGGGACTCGGCCAGGATTCCAAGCCAGCGGCTCCAGAGGCGCCAGAGGCTCCGGCGCCCCTCTGAGGATTGATTTCGGCAAGCGTTATGACAACTGGCGAGCCATCCGGTTCCTTAGCTTTTTAGCCTTGTGTTTTAGTGGTAGTTCCCATTTAACCCACTAAAAGTGAAGCTTTCAGCGGGGGATTTGAGGGCAGCCCAGACTCATGTTTTGTTTTTTGGTCACAGGCAGAATTGGTGACAGTCCCAGCCATGGTGCGGAGATCTTTTGATTCTTCACCTGGTATTGAGCAGACTCCTCTAACACCAAGTGTTGAGTATGATTCACCCATTTAAATAATTTGCCTGTTGGAGGTTGAGTTCTCCGAGGTCTCAGATCGGTGAAGATCCAGCTTTTGGCATGGACTGCATTGTGAATTCAGGTTGGCCTCACATGAGGCAGTGCATGGTGGTCTCCTAACATTGGGGGGCCCACGCTTGTGCGGTGTTTCGTGGAAACCACAACAAGGACATCTAGTACTTTGATCAATAGAGCCCCCCAATCCGAGGAAACTCTTGCATGGAAACTGTGACCAGGAGGTAGTCTCCCAGCAATGTCGCCTTCACAGAACATGCTGTGAAGGTTTTCCTGCTAGAGATGGCGCCTCCCACCTTTGTTGGGGCTAACCGAAGGGATCCGCCAGATCTGAATCCGGTCACACCCTCGATGTTTCCCTTCGAAGGTCGCCAGTTGCAGTTTTAGCGAACAGCAACCGCCAAAGCCATTTGAGGACAAGATTGCGACTGCAGTGGGCCAAGATGAACCCCTTGGTTGGGGGGATCCCTCAGTGGCTTAAAGCCAAAGGTCAAGCGTCGACTAGACTCTCTCGCCCCAAGACGGGGCAGCTCGAAACGGGCTTGCTGCCAGGGCAGCCCGGGACAGGGCGACGCTGAGAGGGAGAAGAAAAAAACCACAGCAAGCTCGGGGCGTTTGGCTTTCGGAGTCGAAACGAGTTGGCGTTGGGGCTTCTGCTGGTCGCACTGCGATGTGCCCTCCTCCATGACATGAAACCCATCAGAGGGTCCCTTTGAGAGGACAATGGGAGCGCAACAAAGGGGTCAGTCGCTTCGAGTCCAACAAATTAAGGGTGCCCCAATAGGAGGTCCGATTTCTTCTGAGACGTGCTCCGGCAGTTCAGGAAGCTTCGGAAACGTTGGGGCGAAAGGCACATGCATATCCACTTTTCCTTCTTTGGTGGCACCCCTCTTGTGAGCAAAGAAAGGGGCCTGCCTCATGGCGAAGCCCGCTGGGGGGGGATCTTGCATAGACCCCCGCCCTGGTGCTTGTTCCCTTGACCAAGTAGCAGTCACGGTTGCTGGAAACGGCCCGTATCCGGCTGGCGCAGCCTCTGAGGCAGGCCAAAGCTGACTTGGGATTGACTCGAGTTAAATCTCAGCCATCGGCTTGCTGCAGTCCCGTGACTTCCAAGGACGCAGCACTTGGGTCGCGGATGCGAAGGGCCGAGAATCCTTTGGGGTAAGCTGGCCAGCGAGACCGGGGCGCGTTGAACATGGAAGAAAGTTTTGAATTGGTAAGATCCTTTCAGTTGCGGGGTCTCAATTCCAACTCAAACCATTTGATTGGTCGAGATCATTTCCCACCGGCCCAGCCTGACAGTGGGCTACTCGTCTGTCGGGTTGTGCTGGTCAACTGCGAGGTCATCGCTCTCATTTGAGTGGCTCCTGTTTTGCAACGAACCCATTTGGGTAAACTGTTCCGAAAGCCAGGCTCTTCATGTCATGTCTTTTGTTTCCAACGCCCAGCAACGTACAAAATCGCCATACCGTCGGCTCCATGGGTGCCAGACAGATCGGCCGCAGCTTTTGCTTCAGCGGTCGAACCCTCTCTGGAACCGAGCGGTTGAGCCCTGCGGGAGGTCGCCCGTCAGCCCTGCCATGCGGCGCAAAATCGAGCACGCCTTGATATACCCCGCCCATCCATCTAATCCAATTTCTTACGCGAACATGCTCGAGGTTGACTCGTTCAAGCGACCATTGCAAGTGTCCATGCAGCAAGAATTCACATGCGGACAATTCCAGGGTCCCAGCCCGCGTGGCGGCGTAGATTTCTTCCCCAAATCCCCAGATTGCCGGCAATCGGGCCTCATGGCGCACCTTTTGGCGGGGCCTGGGATGGGTGGGGCTCGCCATCTGAGCTCTTGTTGAGAATGGAGGGGCCCCTCTATGGCGTGCAGCAGCTCCCAGAGTCTTTTTCTTTGGCGGGGGAAGGGTCAACTGTTCCTTGCGCAAGGCGTCGCAGGCCACGCCTAGATACCCAAGCAAGCAGGTAATCTTCCGGAAGGCTTCCATGTTCGGCGCGAGGATAGCCAGTCGCCTTTTGTTGTTTGTCCCAAGCCCGATTTTTTTTTGTGGAGGTGGGGGAAGAGGAAAAGCTTGGCGCCAGGTTTCCCATGGCTCACTTTTCCAAGGTTCACACATGTCAGAGCCCCAAAGGTTCGCCTCTTGTGTTTGCTAGGCCCTTTTATTGGACACCATATTCACGAATGATCGTTCGAGATGTTTTCGCTACTCTTTAGCCCCCCCATTTTATGTCCTTTGCCAAGTTTTGGTTGCTTGGGTACTTGTTGCCAAAGGACTTAGTAATCCACATGCTTTTAATGTACTATTCGGGTGTGAGAAGAAGAGAACCCGGAGGTAATTTGAAGAAGATACAGATAGATACTCAATATATGTTGATATAATCTACATGAATAATGTAAGGAGCCATGCCGTTTTATTGTTAGCGAAATTCCTTTTTGGATGAGTAGAAGATAGGGCTGTAGAGTAGACATGCAAGGAACATGCACGGCAAAGAACATCTTTAATGTTGCATTGTAAACATCATGTTCGCCACAGAGCCAGTCTATTGAAGATGGAATGGGACAGGCGGCACATTAAAGTCTGCCACTTGTTGAGGCTAAGCATGAACGCACTGACACAAACATGTTTGCCACAGCCTCGGCCAAAATGTTTGATCTTGGTGGTGCCGGGTACCAACACGGACAACAGACCCTCCTCTTGATTTAATCCTCCCCCCCCCCAAGAAAAAACAGGAGGAAAAAAGCAAAAGAAAGAAAGGAAGGACGAAATAAATAAATAAAGAAGGAAAGAAAGGAAGAACGAAAGAAATAAAGAAGAAAAAACAAGAACAAAGAACAAGCAGATCAGGTTTCAAATTAAACCCTTCCACTTTAGACAGCGCTTCTACAATTAAACAGGGAGCCCATAGAAATCTGTCTCTGTCTCTCTCACTGTCTCTCACTCACTCACACACACTCTTTTTCTCTCTCTCTCTCTCACTCTCTCTCTCTCTTTCTCCCTGACTCTCTCTCTCTCTCTCTCTCTCTCTCTCTCTCTCTCTCTCTCTCTCTCTCGCTCTCTGTTTCTTTGTCCTTCTCTCTCTCTCTCTCTCTGTCTCTCTCCCTCTAAATCTCTCTCTCTCTCTCTCTCTCTCTCTTTCTCTCTCTCTCTCTCTGTCTGCGTTCAGCGTTCAGGTTGCGGATCTGTTTCCCTCCAAGAAGAAGAGCCAAAACGTACTTTCCTGCTCCGGACAGAAGGTGAACCAGAGTCTCCAGACGGGCTTGTTAAGCTCCGTGCGCTCAGGGCTCTCCATATTGCCGCCTTATTGCGGAATTTCATTATCACCATTGGAAGGGTCAATCAAGAGAGAGCTAGAGAGAGGAGACAAATAAAAGAGAATCAAGTTTCTTTGTGGGCCGGGGCTTGCAGGTTGGGCTCAAGTTGGATTTTGGGACACAGCTCTTTCATTTAGGGTAGCAATGGACCAGCATCTAAATATGCTAGGACTTGCAGTTACGCCGCGTAGAAAGCGGTTACTTCGAGTCATTCCACCGTTACGGTGAATGAGTTGTTCCACCCTTACAGCGAGATTCTACTCGGCGTGACTGCCACGTCTCGTAAGTATCGGCGAGAGCCTGGATTTGGACCAGGACAAGCAGGTGGCCGGGAAGGTGATCCTGCAGCCGGCGCCCACCCTGGAGTCGAGGAGGTGCGGGGGAAGGAGGGCGGTTTTGGGGGAAGGAGGCGGTTTTCCCGAGATTTGGAGGATGTAGAGGTTCTCTCTCTCTCTCTCTCTCTTATTTTGGACGGTGGTGGTGCGGGAAAAGAGATAATGACTACAAATTGGTTGCTTGTTTTTCTGTTGGGGATGCTCTGAGTTTCACGGGCTGGGACCGGATCCTCTGCCCAAACCCAAACTTTTGGTTGCAGTGTCCAGTCCATGGTTCTTGGCTTAGTGTCCATTCGGGCTTTCCTAAAGCATGGAACCCATCTTTCATGCCCGTCTTTTTCTCCAGCAAACACCCATCGGGGTCCGTCGAAATGGGGGCCAAGTCAACATTCGATCAGTTTGCTTCGACTTGGAGGCATCGGGTCAAGCTCCCAATTCCTGTGTCGGCGTATACTCTTTGTGAGCTGGAGCCGTCCCCCAAAAATAGAATTCCATCTGTCGCCATCTCGGAGGGGTAGGTGGGGGGTCCCCAAAAAGGGGCATCAGCCCCCCACTTCCGTTTGGGGGGGGCACACTGACCCAATTTGAGAAACACCCACCTGAGATATTGGAGGTTCGAAGTCATTCCTCCAAAATGTGGCAAACAGGCGGTCATTCTAAAGCCCAACTGTGATTTGTTTTTGTGTGGCAGTGTTTGGTTTTTGATTCATTTCAAGGCTGACCCTCTTTCATGAACCCACAATTGGATCGGGGTGATAATCACACTGCTGCAGACCAAGAGACTTAAAATCCGCCAACATGACATTTCATGTTTTTGTTCACACCTGCAATCTCCTGCGATTTGTTTTGGTCCACATTTGTAGGTTCACTGAGCATGATTTGTGGGCAAAAGCAGCGGTGAATCTCGGGTTTCGGCCATGGCTCGCATCTGCGGGGCATCTCGAGCCATTTGACGCCTCACAATTTGGTCCACCGCGTCGATCCAGCAGCCATGAGCGCAGCCGATGTCCCAGTGGCTGATGTCCCACCAGCAGAAAAGGCGGCCTGGCACAGGTTTTTTGTTCTCGGCCTGGCTACTTCGAGTGGAATGTGAAAAGGGGACCCTCGAAAATGGCGGTTTTCCAAAGAGCACCCTCAAGAAGGGCATGCCTTAAACCTCACGCATTTATTCACAAAGCAAGAAGACGGGCATGTTGTTTGGGAAGTCAAATTGCAACCCAGGTGGTTGCAGCTTTTTTTTTCTTCGATGTATTGTGACAGCTTTTTTCCAGGCATCTCTTGGGGGGCGGAACAAACCGCAACATCAACTGGTCGGGTTCGCTTCGTGTAAACCTGTGCTTTGGGTCCGTGACACGTTCATTTCATTGCCTCACTTTCTCTGTGGCACCGCGGGAGCATTTCTGACACTCTTCACTCTGAGCTCGAGCGCGGCCAACAGTCAGTTGTCCACTTTCTTTTGGGCTGCTACCTTGGGAGCCAACGTGGCCATGCATTGTCATGGTTGGAACGCCCTGGCAAGTGGTGGACATACTTCCAGGTCCCCAGTTAACGTTCACACTCAAGTCTTTGCGGCATGCCAGTTGCAGACGGCCTGATTCATTTATAGAGAGTGACTCAAATGCACCCGCTGATGTTTCAGGCTCCGCTTAGTACTTTTGGGATCGCATCTTGAGCCGACGAAGCATCCACAATCAGTTCACCAGGTTGATGAATCCGGGGTCGACATTACTTAGGCTCATTTTGTCTTCCCGTGCCACAGCTTCCTCCTGCAATGCTCTTTGTTTTTTGGCGTGTTGGGATATCAAAGGCACTTTGGCTGATTTTGAGGGTGTCATCGTAGTGGGCCCGGCAACCCAGGTCGCTTGCCAAGTCGCTTCGGCCTGGGTGAAACAAGGAGCCTTGCCAACGACCCAACCACATAGCATGTGAAACCCGATTGTTTTCCCCATATTTTTTTGAAACACCACGCAACAGAGCGACCCCTCTCACATTGCTGAGTGTAAACCCCAAAATCACATCCCTGCGAGGAAGCACTGAGCAACCTCCAAGCAACCATCCATATCAGTCCCAAATAGACGTATTTGCTGAGTTCTTTCGGGGATTCCCAGGGTTTTCGCTTTGGCAGTGCAGGTTTCATACCATGGCGATGGCCTCGAGAAATTGAATGTTCCTTGGGTTTTTCCACTTCTGCATGTCAGAAGGGGGTCCGTTTCTCCATTTCACTTAGCATCCCCTTCTCGCAAATCTTTTTACGGAGGCCGCCCCAGGGGCCCCTTGGGCGGTCTCGGGATACTTCCGGCGCCCGCGGTTTCGGGGCGCTGGTTTTGGGGGCTTCGGGAAAGGGATCTGTGGAAAGGAATTGCCTTTGGAGAGGTCCAAGTTCTGGAAACAAAAGCAATTCCTTTCTCAATTCTGGTGAGAAGGGCATCCAAATTCGGGTCCAAATTCTGGAAACGCACGCGTGTTTCGGGGTGCCCTTCTCATTTGACACTCCGGGTTTCGTTCAAAAATTGCCCAGGCCGAGAGTGCCTCCGAGGACGGGCGAAGGGCAGGGAAGGTGGTGTTCCCTCTGGTGTCCTTTCCTCACACGGGCCGCAAGAACGGGCGGCCTTGTCCAAGGGCCCAACTCCTTTGAAAAGAAACAAACCTCAGCCTTTGCGAGTCATTGGCAATACTGTGGATGGACGAAACCCTGCACCACCTAAGAAACCCTGGAATGATGATTCCCCTGCAAATACCAAGCGGCCATGTACCGCATGCACGTGTGAAGTGAAGTTAGCCAGCTAACAACCGGCATGTAATTAGCTGGTCAGCTTAGCTCGCTAGTTGGCTGGTCTGTGTGCTTTCTAGTTTGCTAGTGTCCTGGCACCTACCTAGTGGCGAGCACGCGACACTATCTCCGGTGCTTTTGTTTGACCCCCTCCGTGAGTTTTGAATGGGCAGCTTCCCGCCCTTGCTCCCATATTCCACATGTGCCTGATTCTATTCGAAGGTTTGGGCGCGTATCACAGGGAATGACTCCCAAGCAATGATCCTAAACCATATGTTAGGATGCAACACGGACGACTTCAAGACTGTCCAACTGCTCTAGTCTGCGTCCACCGACGCTCACTTTTTCCAAAGGTGCGATTCAAATCGCACTTTCAGCTGTAGTCAGTATTCAAACCTGGAGTTGGATCCAACCTTGCTGCGCTGTCAAGGATTGGATCGTTGTCGATGACCCTCCACAGACGAAGGAAGGCGGGGACCGACCTTCGGTTCAGGGCATCGTGAAACTCTTTCCACGATGCAGCATTTGAGTCTGCGCGGTATGCGGCATTGATGGGGATCCATTGCATATTGTGAAGCAGCGGCGTCAATCACATTCAAAATGTGCGTCAATTAAAAGATCTCCTTAGCTTTTTAGCCTCCTGGTGTTTAGTGGTAGAGCGGGGGATGTGAGGGCGGCCCAGTCCATACGTCTGTGGGTCGGTTTCATTCTGGGCGTCTGGGTTCCTGTACGTGTCTCCTCTTCCGCTGGCCGGTTCTTGCCCCCAACTTTGCAGGCTTGCACCCCGATGCGGAGCTGGATCTGGTCTTCATCTGTGCCTTTGGACAAATCGACATGGCCATGGGTTACATAGCATAATGGCGATCCCATTTTGAAGTGGATGAACATCCATTTGCCACCTATTTTGATGTTCACCAGGGGTACAGGGCTTTGACCCACAGCCACATGTCTACGGAAAGGGGAAGGACGCCCGCTGTGTTTGTTCGGGGTCTTAACTTTTGACCGGGGATCATGCATTCTTTCCAGCGGTAAAGCTGGCCGCCCAGTTTTCGATGGTGTGCAAGGGCACGGACCAACCGGGAATTGGCCGCTTTTGGACGTCCAGTTCGTTTCGGGTCATTCGGGTGTGGCTCAAAATTCAAGAGCTAGACTTACACGGTTTTAGTCTTTGTGGCCATTTACCAGGGTTCCATTTTGGGTACCCGTTTTTGACCCACAGCCATTTGGGAGGCAACCGAGGGTGAAAAAATGACCTGCCAATCCCGCCATGATGGATTGGCACTGAAGGCGATTGCACCGGCTCCATGGGTGCCTACATCAAGGCGCTTCCGTAGCTGCGTCTACCCAAGTGTTCAGTGACAAACTGCAGGGTTGTGGGGGTTGGGCGTTGGGAATATAGACGCTGTCCACAGATGGGAAGAAGACGTCGGGGGTTTCTTCGAATTAGGAACCCCAGGTGGTTGATTTGCTGTTGGTAGCTAACATCAGAGCCTTGGTCTTGCTTCTTTCGATTTTATCTTTGCTCATTGTACCAATCTTCTCTCTCCTTGGTCCAGGTGTTTGGAGCAACCATGAAAATCGTTCCAAAGAGGGTTTACAATTTTTGGCGGCCCGATTTTAGAGATGCCAACCGATGAGTACAGAGCTTCCAGCGCATGTAAGCAACGACACATGTTGTTGCCCACTGTAAAAGAAGCGATCTCCCCTCTCTTAATTCCTTCTGCCTTTGTTTTCCCCGACACTGGCAAGGCTCGTTTTGGGAATGATTCGGAGGTCAAGAGGCAAGACCGGGTCGCAAGCGGAGGATGGCAACGCAAGGAAAGGCAAGAAGAGGAGTTCAGATCGGAATGCAAGAGCTCTACACCTAGGTCCCCCATAGTGCCCTTTTACCCTTCTTTGGGGGAGGGTTCCCCAGTAAAATAGACTACAGTAAAAAGGGTACCCTTATTCTAACCTCTCTACTGGAGGAGCTAGACACAACACAAGCGCAGCAGGAACAAGGAAGACAGGGGCCTTGCCAGGAAGTGGGGGAAGCACATGAAGAGCAAGAAGAACAGGAGGCAAGGTAGAAACAGAAGGAGGTAATTCGTTCATGGGCTGCAACAGACATGGTGAACATAGATTACCATTTGAATGATGTCACCCAAAGGTTCCCAAATAAACTCATGGCCAGATAGGAACAGCACTCACAACGCGCATGCAGAGCGCGAATCTGTGCAGTCGTTTGCGGTTCACTTGTCTCGAGGCAGCGCAGAAGAACATTCAGTCCATTGTGACCAAGATCTCCCAGACCCAGGGTGCCAAGGCGAGCGTCTGGTGGGGCTCTGTACAGTCCTCTGGTTTGAATATTAGATAGGGCTTAGTTTCAGCCGAGGGCCCTTTCGGCTTGTCTCCTAAGTGCACTCAGCTGTATCTTTCCGGGCGTCTTCCGGCTTGGCCCCCCCCCGACTGCTAGCTTCCCAGCACGAGGCAGGGTAGGAGAACCTCTTGCAGCGGATCGTTGCCAAACCATTTTGTGCCATCCAACACCCATGGCTGTGCACCTCCATTTTAGTCTATTTTAGTGGGGATTGGGCTGTTCACTGGGAGTACGGGGTTTTGACACATGGCCACATGTTCAAACCCAAGCATGCCATTCGTTTTTTCAATCCTCGTTGTCTTAACTTTGCGGTGGCTGGAGCCGAACACAAACCTTGAAGCATCGCGGGAAGATCTGCTCCTCTTAAAAGGAAGGGTGCATCGACCTGGTGGCGCATGGGGTCAGATCGCCTCGGGTTTGGAAATCGGACATCCTGGGGTTGAACCCCAGGATGAACCAGCCGACTGAATTGGCGAGTGCCGCATCCAGGGTTTGGCTTGCCAGCGCTGTTCTTGGAAAATCAGAAGAGGCATTCTACCACTTTTCAGGGGGTCACTGTATTCTCCCCACAACAAAGGGGTCAACAGTCTTTTGGGAGGATCCGTTGCGGCTCAAAAGTCCAGATGCGGTCCTGCCAGCGTCCCGTTGGGATGGTTGAAGATGACAAACACAGAGTTGACTTGCCATTGTTTAAGTTGTACGGCCGGCAGCCACTTCCACTCCACCAACCCAAAACACACGTTTTGGGAAGAGCCTTTTTTCTGGGCGTAGGAAAACCTGAACAGGCATGGGAGTGCTTTTTAGGTTAGTTTCGAACAAAAATAGATGGCACTGGTTTAGATGGGACGTATTCCAATTGGGGCCGTCTACCTTTCCAAAAGGCCGCCTATGTGAACAGGTTGTTCTCCCCCAGAAGACATGGCGCCTAATGTTTTCGGCCCGGCGGTGTCCGGGGTCTTGTTCAGGTTTTTGTTGTTGTTGAGTCTATAGAAGACACCCCCTCTCCAAACCACCAATCCTACGACCAATCCCCACCACCGATCCAAACAAAACACGAATTAGAGGGCACCTGACTTTGGGCATGCTAGGCTACTGTGATAATAAGGGAATTCGCTCGAAAGCGGCAAAGTCGTCTTGGGGACATAGGTCTCCTTCTTGGTTGTCTTGGTGGAAAAGTAGATGGCGATTCCTGCTTTACCTGGTGGTTTAATCCTCCACCAGGGAAACCCATCTATTTGCCCTAAAAAGGACACCTCTGCTTGGGGATGGCCCACTTATCACAGAAGGCAGCAGGAACCGCCCCACTGCTCTCCGCAGGTGCGGTTCGCGCTGGTCAGCTACCGGGACCACCCGCCGCAGGAGAAGACCTACGTGACGCGCGTCCACGGTTTCACGGAGGAGGTCGAAGCGATGCGCGAATTCGTCAACACCATGCAGGCAGGGCCAGCCAAAGGGGAGGGAGGTGATGTAGCTCTTTTTCCCTTTAGCGCTGGCGACCGAACAAAAAGGAGGGCAATGGCATAACTCCTTCTGTATGTATGCGCAATGACTGGGCTTTTCACTCACAGGCAGCGTGGCTCAAAGGTAGGTTGCATTGCTGCCGATGGCGCTCAACAATTCACAAGCCAACATCACTGCGCGCCTGCATGCCCCGGCCAACGGCCGCGTTCCATTGTCAGTGTGTCTATTGACGCTTTGTTCCTACAAACTCAAGGCTTTCCTTGAACGCGCGTGGGAGGAGTTCCGCACAATGCGCCGCGCGCCATCCGGGATGAGACTTGCTCAGCTGCCTTTAGCTCCTGCCACGGGCAGAAATCAAATGCCGAGAGCCGCGTGACGATACGAGCTCAGATTGTTGTGCAAAGACGCAGGTTCCTGCGTGTCGTTCGCGACGTGCACAAGTCAATCTTGAGCATCTCTGTGGTGGGCTCCATTTCCCTATTGCCGAGCGCCCCAGATCAGTCCCAGCATCCTGATTGGATCGAATTTTCGGGCGAATGGGATTCTTCCTTTGGGGCCTTCTGAGAGGCAGTGCCTCTTTGGGGTCCATTTACAAACGCAGGACATGTAGAAAAAGCGAACAATTGTCGAACGCACGAGGTTTACAAGCGCCATCGATCAAAGGGGCCAAAAAGCGAGCTGCTTTGAGCATGCTAGCTGCACAGCTCGTAGCGGGCCCATGTGTCGCCAAAAGTAGTTTTAAGTGCATCCATTCTTTTGAGTGGGTGGATTGGGGTAATGCGTGCCGGTTTTTCTTCTTTTTCTGGTTCTTACGGATCAGACTGCTGCTGCTGCTGCTGCTGCTGCTGCCCGGATTTTCTTGTGGGGGGACCCTGCCTGTCTTCCCATTGTTCACTTTCCTCCTTTCAATGGGAGCCCAGGGGTTCCTAAGTCCCTTGATTTATCGGCCGGCTGTCCCGTTCTAGAAGTGAAGCTTCCTTGTTCGAAGGACATCCTCGCTCTTTGGAAGAACATCCCCCACTCCGCCGCCTGAGTAGAACCCAGGTGGATTGTGCCCGAAGGCTTTGCTTGCTGGTGCGATGGGTAGGGAATGAGAAATGGAATGAACCCAGGCTTTGGTCCCCGAATAAAAAAAACCACCAGTTGGATGGTTTATAAATGGGAGTCCTTCCATTTCTCATGCCCTATCGCACCAGCAAGAATAAGACAAAGCACATCCCACCACCGTTCGGAAACTTAGAAACCCTAGAATTTCCTAGAATGATGGTTTTCCCCTGCAAATACTATTGGTGTCAAATGATGTTTAACCCTGTCTACGGATTGAAACCACTGGTTTCAGCCATAGAATGTGAGAATGCTGGTTTTCGCCGTGAATACCCACCAAAAACACGGCTTGGCTTTCCCCTGTACATACTTCAGCCGCTGGTTTTTTTCCGGTGCCCTCCGCGTCGGTTCCTCCGCCTGAGGCGGTGGGCGGCGGGGACGGCCCGGAGGCGGTGGCCGCGGGGCTGTTTGAGGCGCTGAAGCTGCCCTGGCGGCCCAACGCCACGAAGGTCTGCGCGCCTCGGCCAAAGGATCGCGGGACGTGAGGGACGTGAGGGACTTGCAGGGCCTGAGCTCGCGCAGCGGGGTGGGGTGGGTGGGACCCGTTGGGGGGGTTGGCTGGAAGGGAAGCCCCGATTTTTTTTGGGGGGAAGAGAAAGAAACACAACTTGAGGCTTGGCTCGGGGGTTGGGGCTTGGCTGGGCGGTGAGGTGCCACCCCCAAACTCCCAGGTAAGACCAACTCGACGTTTGGCTCGGGTTGAAGGTTGGTGAGGTTGGGAGTTGGGAGTTGGGAGTTGGGAGTTGGGAGTTGGGAGTTGGGGGTTGGGGTGGTTTTCGGCAAGTGGAAACCCCAAAAGTTAAAGGAGAAGCACGCAAACCAAAAAAAAAAAAAAACGCGTCGACAACTGTAAGGTGCTGATCGCCGATGCGCCGCCCCACGGGCTGGAGCCGACCGGGGACGGGTTCCCCGACGGGGACCCGGATGGCCGGGACCCCCTCAAGATCTTGTGGCTTGGCGTACCCAGACCTCCGAGGTGAGTTCCTTTGGTCCACCTTTTTGTTTTTTTCTCCCCGCGAGTTTTGAACTGTTTTTTTCTCGGGGAGGGGAGGGCATTTTTTTCTGGGAGGGGAGGGGGATCCGTTTACCGGCTTCCATCCATTTTGGACAGTGCTTCCCTTGAACAGATCCGAGTTTCCCTGGGAAAAGATCCGTCTCTTCACTGCTCTTGGCAAGGTTTCAGCATGTCTGCTTCTGCGGTTCTGTTTGATTTAAAGCGTGCGAAGAACAGCGCCTTTTGCCCACATGCCAAGGGTTGGAAAGTTCTTGGACAACCTGAGGTAGGAAACCATACTGGTTCCACTTTTGAGGATACCCTATATACATATACATATGTATATATATATATATGTGTTTATGTTTGGGATGAAACAAATTATTAACCCCGGGTAAGGAATCCACAGTCTATTTGTGGATCAACTATGGAGTGTGACGTATACGGCCACTGGGACGTCAGGAGACTTCTGCCCTTTGGTCAGGGCTTTGAAAACCGGGTCTGAGTCACCCGGGGCGCAGCAAGCTTTCTACCATTTAGCCTGCCAGACAAGGGAAGTATGACGTATATTTCACCAACAGGCAAAACTCGAAGAACACTTAACCTGCAACGTTTAGGGGATGTGTTTTGGCCCCCCCCCCCCCCAACAGTGTAGATTTTTGCTCTTGGAGGTCTGCCGAGCTTGTCCTACAGTGGGGGGTCATAAAGTCATAAGGACCACGTTGAGCTCCGCAGCCACTGGAACAAAGCTGCAGGCCATTCCCACAGAATCTCTTCCCCCTAATCATAAACCCGGACCCCCCCCCTATTAGTAAATCAGCCTCGGGGACGAAACATATTTATTAATAGGGTCCTTGTTGGGTCTGATGGGCCCCTCGGCAACAAAGATACTCATCCCTTGAAGCGGGCCCAAAATCGTTTGAGGGAGGCAGGCCAGGCCCGGCAGGGAAACGCAAACGCAGGCAGGACAGTGAAGCCCCTCTGTCTAATTACCAGCTGGTTCAAAACAACACCCTCAGCTTGGGTTGTTGCAGCAAAGAGCTTGGGTCCTGGACTGATCACCCACCCCCTAATAAGGCTGGAGCTGGTCTGGGTGAGAAATCCGAGAGTTTAGTATTGGTTTTGAATTGGCCTATTCTAAAAGTAGTATTGGGGACCCGGCGGTCTGGGAAAAATAGTATTTATTAATAGGGTCCATTTATTAAAAGGGGGAAGAGATTAATATTTGCTCATTTGTTTGGAGTGTGCCAGGGATGGTGGCGTTTTTGTTTGATATAATTTTGACCGTGGGAGAAACTTGCTTTGAGTATCTTGGGGGGTGTCAGCCACCGCCCCGCTCTCAATATTTTAGTTTGAGCCAGCATGCACATAATATAACTTTTGGGGTGGGCGGTTTTGAAGGGAGAACTATGGGGAGCCCTGGCCAAAATTGGGCTCAGTTGCTCAAAAGGCATCAACCTTCATCGGAATTTCCGATTTCCCCTTGCTCTCTTCGGCAAAAGGCGTGCCTTCCATTTCTCCTTTGGGCCATGGTCTTCTTTGGGTGTCTGAACAGCTCAAGGAAACGGAAGGGTTGAAGGGAGGCTCTGACTGGCTTTTGAGGCGAAAAGAAGTGTAGTTACGCCCTGGAAGTGCGCCTTACGGGACAACATCCTGATCGCATAAGTTGGTAGGTCAACCGGTATTCATATCGTCCATGCCAACCGGTGCAGGGTTTTGGTCCCCAGCGCGTTGCTTGATGTTCTCGTTGCTTTTGCACGGGTCTCACGAGCCGTGCAGTGGGTCCCGGCCCTCCGAAAGCCTCACCGAGCTCAAGGCTTCCGGTTCAAAGGGCTCTTCAGACGACAGCTCCATGGATTGGCCCGTTGCCTTCATTCCCCCCCCACCCCCCCCCAGTTGGCTGCAGGCCTGGGAAGAAGCTTAAACAACCACCCCTGGTATCCTGCAAAGGTCAACCAAGGGAGGTGGTTCAAACAGTAGTGGCGGTGCTTTAACCATGTTGAAACGAGGGGTTAGCCCTATTCATCAGGCAGTTCCCAATCATCAGACAGGGGACCCTGGAAGAAACGACTCCCCCCTAAGTGGCGACTGTTTGTCAGGTTCCCATTTAAGTTTGGGGGGTCCCCCTCCAACGAACCTCAACACAAGTCTCAGGGGTTGGCTTTCGACTTTCGAGGCGGGACATGGCGGCCCAAGACATCACCTGCTACTCCGTGGGCTGCGAACCCGCCCTCGGGAACTACCACTTCGCGCGGGACTTCCTCTGCAACGTGGCCGAGGCGCTCGCTCGCCGCGTGGGCCGAGGGGGGCCGACGGAGCCGACGGAGGGGGTTGGGGGGGCCGGGGGTGGAGATGGTGAGGTCTAAGAAAACAGGGAGCCGGACTGGTCTCAAAATGGAAGGGCGCCCGCAAGCTGGGCGAGGGATCTGGTTCGTTCATTTTCTTTGGCTTTGTTCAAAAGATAACACCCGAAAGGGTGGTACCAAAAAACGACCTGTAAGATTCGTAGATGACAGCGAGCAGTTAGACCCGCAGCCATTTGCAGTGCGTGGATCGCTTTCCGTTCGCTGGGCGCCGCAGCGCCAGCGGCGCCAGCGGCGCATGGAGCTCATCGAAGTGGTCTTGTGGATAAAGATTGTGGTGACCGTCGTGGCTTGGGCTGGGCCCTTCTTGTTTGCTCCGAGCTTTCTGTTGGAGGCTTTGCTTCCGCAGGCGCCCAAGCCCATTCTCTGGCTTCGCATGCTTGGCCTCGCCTGGTTTGCCTTGGTGGTAGGCTATGCCAGTGGTCTTCACCAGGTGCGCAAGGGCGAATTTCCCTTTGGCATCGTGTACATGGGGATTCTTTCCAACGGCGGCGGTGGCGTCATGTTGCTGCTGGCTTTGCTGACGGGTAATGATGCGGTCAGTGGGTCGCAGGTGGGCACGCCGTTGATTGTGGTATCCGTCTTCCTGCTGCTCTCCATTACTGCCGGCCTTTTGCTGACGCTGATTTCACCGCTGAACGAGAAAACCTTGTAGGATAGAGCCGGAAGTGCCTGATACTGATCTTGGAAGCGGCAACATTTGCTTTGCACTTTGCGGTCCAAGGACTGGTGCGTTTGTAAATATTCTGGCTAGATGTGGGCCAGTACAGCCATGAATGGTATTCCCAGTATTTGTGCTGCAGCCAAACAAAGTAAAGTGCGTGTTTTAGCGGCAAAGCTCGCCACTGGGCAAGCGGCAAAACAGGATTCATAGATGAGAGCGAACATATTGATTGCACGTGTTTGTGTCGTTTCCCTTGTTTGTCTTATCAGAAGCCTGAGGTGGTTGGTGTTCCCGAAAAGCGGAACGACCGCCCGGCGGGGTTTTATCAGTTCGACGAAGCCACAGTGTAGCTCAGCTGTCTGAATTCATTGGAAGGGGGAACAGGGGAATTGAGGGGAACCCTGGAAAAAGCAAGGAATACATTGGGGGAACGCATGGGTTTCTGCACCGAAAAGGGTACCCAGATAAATGTCTGAAAAACGGAGATCTTGGGCGGGCGACAACTTTTCTCCCCAAAAGTGTCAGAGGGTGTTTTGCATATGCTGCCCTTTTTGGTTCGCGTATTTTCGCGGGCCCCGCGTCAACAGCGGCCACTCGCACACCTCGCCTGCCCTGCTCGTGGTGTGTGTGGTGCAGGTGACGGGCGGCCAGGCGGTGGCACTGAGCTCCGCGGCCATGCTGGCGGACGTGATCATCAACGGCTCCGCCGAGGCGCGCAGAGACGAGACGCGAGATCGGAGAGCGAGCGAGCCGCGCGGAGATTTCGACCGGGGCTCTGGGGAGAGGGCGGCGAGGGGAGAGGGGTGTCTGTGTGTGGATCAGTCTACGGCCTCAACATTTTTCTGACAATTCCTGTGAACACCCAGGTAAGGCTAGGAGCATCAACGACCCAACAAACTCCAGTGTGTGGTAGAGAAGCCAGCCCAAAAGAGGGGCCTAGGGGGAGAGGTGACCGGGTCGATTTTGCAGAGTCAGCCACTCAGAGGCCACAGACCCCAAGCAAAAAGCTTGCAAAGCGGACCCAACGTGTCCAGCATACCAGGGCTTCTTGGGGGGAATGGGGAGCTTACCGGACTCAAACTATGGTGTAGCAAGTGGGCGTGCCCTGGCTTTTTGTATATGCAAAAGGACCCAAGTTTGGGGTTTCCCCCTTTGGAGACAAGCTTTTGCACATACAACGCTGGTCCCACGCGCCTTGGCTACCAAATGTTTTGCCCAGTTCAAAGCATGGATTGTAAACGGTGCTTGCAGCACATTGCCTCCGCACTCCTTGCTGTTTTCAAGTCACATGTAATCAAAGCCCCAACAACATCTATCCAAAGAGCGTCATACTTGAGATTCTGAACATGAGGGTGTTTTGGGTTCCAGATTCCGCGAGGGAGCATCTGGCTTCACTCTTGTTGGCTTGACAAAGCCAACATCCGAACACTAAACATCCCCTTTTCAATGACTCACACACAAGAGCAAGCGCGATCCCGTTTGAACTTATTCCGCATTTCGTGCAGGTGTTTCTTCCCCTTCAAATCTTGCTTCATCCATGTCAACAGTTTGTTTTTTCTCCAGTATGGGACCCAAATCAAAGATTTTAGATCGCCAAGTTGCCGTTCTGTTCAGTCACTGTTGCTGGCTTTTGGGGTAAAGTGCATGGATCGAAAAAAGACAGCAACTGGCGATCCAGGATCTTATTACTGGGTGGCTGAGGGAAATGTGGAGGGTTCATGCGCGGATCACAGGAGCTGGCGCTTTCAAAGCTGCAGCGCCAGGTGGAAGAGGACCGGGGGAAATCGAACAACATGTTGTGTTTTGCCTGGAGTCGTTGCTTGCCCTAAAGCAAAAGGTGAAAAAGTCGGGCTGGGGTGGGGGAGTCCCAAGGTCCCATCGAACAGAAGGTGTTTCTCGTGTTGTTGCCCTTTTGGGCTCACATTCTTTTTGCTGTGTGTGCGTGTGTGTGTGTCTTCTTGCTGTTCGTCTTGCGACTTGGTTGTGCTTCTCGTGTTTCGTGGCGCCCTTGCTGTTTGATTCTGCGTCTCGTTTTTCTGGCTGGTTTGTGGATGCCAGGGAAGTGTCCAACCCGGACTTTGCACCATTCTCTGACTAAGAATGGTAGCAACTGATTCCACCAGCTCAAATCTCGGACGGAGAAACGGAATCCTCTTGTTGGGGTTTAGTGTGCCTCCCCAAGGGCCCATACCCCATTAAATTCAAGGACCATGTATGCGCCTATCCCACCTTAGAGCCTTACCTCCGATGGTCAAACAAAAACCCTCGATCCAGATTCGATTCACTGCTTTTGAAGGTCCAACACATGTGGTAAAACAAGATAAAGGGCGCAACTTTTCTGCCTGTCCGAGGTCGCCTGCGCTGTTTTTTTTGTTTTTGTTCCTCGGGTTTTTTCCTCGGGCCAGGAGGTGCTGCGGGTGCAGACAGGCGCCAGGCGCGAGGGCCGGGAGATCACCACTGAGGCGGCGGTGGGCGCCGCGTTTCAGAGCCTCCAGGCGCGCGCGCGTGCGCGGGGCGGCCGCGAGCGTTTTTCGCCCCGGTTTCGGGAGTGCTCCTCCCGAAGCGGGGGGGAAGGTCCTTTGGATCCGAGTCTGATGGATTTTGGTTGAAATTGGATTGGAGCTATAGGTGAAAGGTCTTTGAATTGCAGAGATTGGATTGGTCTTTGAATTGCAGAAGGTGAAGTTTGGATAGTTTGGAGTTTGAACTCTGAGTTGTGGGCAAATGGGAAACCATCCCGAACCTCCACCACCAATCCAACCACCAATTTGGGGAAAGCTGAGAATTAGTCTGGAATCTGCGGGGGTGGACAAGTTGGCTTCAGGGGTTGTGGAGCCACCCTGCTGTTCCAACCCTTCACCTCCATTTCTTGTCTTGTTTGAAGGGTTGGGGGTTGAAAAACATGGCCCCCAGGTCTTGCGAATCCTGTGAGTGGGCCAAAAGCCTTGGACGCTCACCCTTGCTCCCACTTTGCCACCTGACAAAAAATCCCCTCAAGAGGACATCCACCTTCCAGGTACTCTCACACAGGTGCTATGGTTGCTTTAAGTTTTTTTTTGGGACGATTTTCAACCTATTTAGACGACCCTCAAGCTTTGACCTTTAACATTCACTGGTGTTGAGTTAGGAGGTGACACGCAAACACACAGTTTGATGTGTATGTTATATCAGGGTGCAACTCCAATCTCATTTAACCTTCAGCCATTCTAGATTTCTTGTTTATATGTTTGGCCCCGAGAGTGTAGGATTCTTAGAGGTATGCCAACCTTGTCGCAAGGGTGCAAAAGGACTTCCCCATGTACACCACTTGCTTTTCACCCTTTCATATCCTTTCAAGCTCCTATCATATCAATTTTGCTTTCTAACATGACTACGTCGCCTAACTCGCAAGTATCGCTGGCGGCTGTTCCTTTCCGGCCGGCGGCCATATAGATCCCGATGAACGGCCTCGATCTTCCAAAGTTGAGAGAACTGTTGCTCCGAGACCATTGAGGCAGGGCTGTCCTTTGCCTGGCGCCGGCCCTTTGGAATTCACCATACGCCCCTCCAGATGCTCATCCTGCCACGCCCAGCATGACATCTGTTTTCATGGGGCAAACACCTCACCTGACTGGCAGCAGTTCTACTTCGACCCGACTTCCATTTGAAAAAAGCTCGCCCTAAGGGCTCGGAGGTGGAAAGCTCTCTTGATTGCATAGCCACCGGCGGGTCCGAAGATCGGCTTAAAACGGGGTATTTGATGGGATCCGGGCCACGACCTGCTAGGAATCTTTTGGAGCTAACAGTTTTCATTCATGCTGTGGATGGACGAAATCCATTTCGCACCACCTAAGCAACCCTGCAATAATGATTCCCCTGTGAAAATACCAAGCAGTAGTTTCCCATGGTTTCAATTTGGTGCGAATTGGATTTCGTCCATCCGCCGTATCAGCTACAAGAAGTTCGACAGGGAAGCTGGCCGTAAGCGACGGGTACTCCGAGAGGCGAAATGATCTGGGCAAACCTTTTCCGAGCTCACTATGAAGGGGGACCGCTGAAGTCAAGCGAGGAGTTATGATTTGCCCAGTGATTTGTTTTGGTTGCTCTTTGGTACAAGCTTTGACCTTTTCAGCATTTGAACTACGGCCACTCGAGGAGTACTATGTTCTTGCTGCTTCTCAGGGAATCACCAAGGGTTTCAGGGAATGAATCTACAGATCCCAGAAGAGGAAGCCACAAGAAATTTGTTTCATCTCGGGTCAGTCCCCCAAGTTTTTCTCTGAGAACCAGACACTTGTCCCATGTGTGTGCCCCAAGCTCTGGACTTGGGGACCCTCAGGCCCGGGGCGTGACCAGCGTGCAGATGGATACGGATGGCCGCATCTTGGAGCGGATGGGTAGGCGTAGACCCCAAGCCGCAATTCTGCCCCCGTGGTGTTTTTGAACGCATTGGTTATTTGGGGAAGAGATCGGACGGTTTTCTGTCCTTCTGCAGATTATCAGGGGAGGTACCGGGTTTTCAGCAGAAGGGTAACCTTTTCGGGGCGACAATGCCAGTTGCAGGAGACACTGCCGGCAATTGAAATGGAACGCGACCAGCTCCTCAGAGGGGCAGGGACCTCCGCTAGTTTAAGTTTCGGACCCAATGAGACCCTTTTAGGTCCGATTCTTCAGAAAGACGAATGTCGAGCCCAGATGAACCAAGGTGGATTAGCGGGTGTTCACGAAAAGGTGCAGTTTATCCTCTAGAATGGGACACAGCCTACTCATTAACCACGGATTTGTGAATCCTAGGGTGGCTTGGATGATGGTAAAAACATGGGAGCAGTCTCCTCAAAAATGGAATGCCCCCTTTGCAATGGACCCTTGACCGTGGATTACACACGGCACCCTTTCGTAGCATGTGTTTGGCGGCTATGGATAGAGCATGCATGAAGGGCCCGCCGACGAGAACCCATTCCAAAAGGCAGGTGTCTTCCAAGAATAATTCTGGCTTCCATACAGTTTCCCTATTCTCAGTATGAGTACCGTAATTTTTGCAATTCTGCTTGCTTCCAAGTATTGGCGGCCCACGGATAGCCTGGCGGGATTCTTGGGAAGTATTTGGGTATGGGTCAAAATTAACCCACCGGGGAAC
The DNA here is from genome assembly GCA_963377175.1 of Effrenium voratum. Classification (NCBI taxonomy): domain Eukaryota; class Dinophyceae; order Suessiales; family Symbiodiniaceae; genus Effrenium; species Effrenium voratum. The sequence continues at coordinate 357,324 of CAUJNA010003211.1, forward strand.
CGCAGGTTTTAGTCCATGTCAAGCCATTTTGGGACCGAATTTTTCACCCACAGCCATTTCCCACCGAGGCATGCAGAACGACACCAGACCGTGCTGGGGCAGCACGAGGGAGCAGAAGTCTCTGAAAGCCGTCAAGGCGAATTGGATCTTTCGGGGACCGGGGACTGGGACCCGAGCCAGTGCAACGTGGGCTGGGTGTACAGTTGTTTGGTTGTCTTGTTCGGCCGGGCAAGCGGGACACTCCTGGCGGCTTGATGTTCTCCATGCTTCCGGAACATAGAGCAACACTGCCCCTGCACCAATAATTCAGCTAATCTCCCCTACAAATGACAATGCACAGACACCTTTTGGCAGACTCTCCGCGTATTTTCATTCGTTCAGGGAACACATGCGTTGATGATATGCGCAGTCCCAAAACAGGTAGCGTACGTCGTTCAAGGGAACATACATGATGATGATATACCCACCCCCAAAAGGGATAGTGTGCGTCGTTCAAGGGAACACATATGCCCACCCCCGCAAAACAGATAGTGTGTATGTCATTCAAGGGAACACATGTTGATGATATACCCCCCCCCCCCCGAGACATGATAGCGTGCGTCCTTAAAGAGAACGCACTTGTTGATTAGAGCCTGCCCAACTTCAAAAAGGATAGCCTACGACACTGTTGATGATATGCCCACCTCCCAAAATGATGGCATACATCATTCAAGGAATCACATGTTGATAATGCCTACGCATGTGTCCACCAAGCAGCTGTCATGATGTCATGCCTATCCAGATCTAGAGCGCTTGAGAACCTGCTAGTGCCTGCTGGTGCAAAGAGTTCGGCTTGACTACGACCCTCTTGACCTGGTGTATGGTCCTGAAAGGCGCCCCTTAGCACCAATGAACTGAGTGGGCACCTCTGCCTTTCCAGGCCGAGCTGCACGCCCTGCCGCGGAGTGCGCCTGCCCCGTCCTCCCGGACACCTGCGATGGCAATGCCCGCGATGTCTTCGACGCGGTTCGGCGGCGGCGGCTACGCTTCCGCCGCCGCCGCGCCGGCGTCCGCGGCGGCCGCGGCGGCCGCGCCGGCCACGGCGCCCGCGTCCGCGACGCGGAACTGCCTGAAGACGGACCTCATTAGTGCGGACCAGGCGGGAGAGCGCAAAGGCACCGCTTGATCACTGTTCGCAGTCCCACGGCTGTAGCAAGGTAATGCAAGGTGTGTTGCCAAGATTTGATGTGGCATTTACAAACGGCAACCTGTTGATAGCTGATTTCCCCTTGAAACCGCCAAAGGACATTCGGGGACTTCCCTATTCTCGCACTCACCCGCATTTGAAGACTTGGGCAGCTTATACTGATTGAGACGGGAGATGCGCCATTCTGCTTGTTGTGCGGATTTTCTCCTGTTCTCCTGTTCCGGCAGGAGGTTGCTGTATCCTTGTTGCGGTTTCAGGAGATCCCCCCCTTTTCCCCAGCCCGGCTGTTGGATGCAATGCATCTGATTATCGGCGGGGGGAGAGACCATGGTCCATGGGGAAGTGAGCCATTAGCCAAACACAACAAGACTTCGTCTCAATGGGCAGCAGGCAGACAAGAAGCTTTGACCATGGTGCATGAATGCGAAATGTGCCAAGACATACCCATCCAACGGGTCGCCTTTCGGGAGATTCCAACTGCCTTCATGCCCGGAAAATCCTTTCGGTGATGTTCCTGAGAACGACTGACCCATCCAACTGGTCTCCTTTCGGGCGCGATTTCCTGCCAAAGAAATGTCAGCCACGCCAGGTGAGCCGTGTGGTCCAGAAAGCGCAATATCAGAACCGCCTGCTTTGAGCGTGCGTCCACGATTTTTTTCCCTTCCCGGGTCCATTTCTCGACACAACTGCTGGTTTCACAGGTTGCCATTTGTTTGTGACCAGGAATGAAGATCGAAACATGCCACTTTGCCCTTTTCAGGACTTGCTTCGGGTAATGGATCCTTTGCTTAGCTGCTGGACATGTCGGCCTTTTCTCTCCACTCGTTCCGCCCGGGGAAAGTGCAGATATGTTCCCCGAGCATTGGTCTGTACAGCATGAAACGGCCGCTGAAAAGATGTCGCGTTCTCAACCAGAGGCCGCCTTAGAATTTTGAGACTCCTTCCCCGGTTCTACAAATGCACATTTGCACATGCCCTCCATCCACAACCGGTGTTTCCATAGGTTTGGTTGCGGAAGCTTTAGTTTAGGGTGGGTTCAAGGTTTGTGTAGGGTGGGAATCTTTGGCGTGCGTTTAGGGTTGGTTTAGGTTGGATTGCATGGGCAAGGTTGAGTGCCGGTTTAGGGCTGGCATCGGGTGGTTTACGGATGCTTTCGTGCCGGTTCAGTGTGGGTTTGCATAGGGTTTGCTCGAGGTGTGTTGCCGCTTGCATGGTAAAGGGATGGTGAACAGTTTAGGCTGGGGTTTAAGGTTTCTGTAGGGATTTTTTTAAGGGTGTGTTTCGGGTTGGTTTAGTTGTGGTTTGGCTGCGTTTTGAGGGGTTAGGGTTGGTTTAGGTCAGGCTTTGAGTAATTTGGGGATGTTTTAGTACTGATTTAGTGTTAGTTTGGGGTTGGTTTTGGGTGGGCTTAGGGTTGGTGTAGGGCTTGCTTAGGGTTTGTTCAAGGGTGGGTTTTGGCTGGTTTAAGGTAGTCAAGGTTGGTTCAAATTGGTTTAGAGTGGGTTTAGGGTTGGTTTTGGCTGAAGGGTTGGACATGGTTTGCTTCGGGTGCTGGTTTGGGGCTGGTTGGGGGCTGGTGTTGAACAAGTATCGGGTAGGTTTAGGCTGGTTTAGTGCAAGTTTAGGGGTTGGTTTAAAGTGATTTCGGGCGGGTGTTAGGGTTGGCTGGGATTTGATTTGGGTCTGTTTCGGGCTGAGTGGAGGGATGGTTTAGCGCTGGTTTCAGGGTGGGTGAGGGTTGGTTTAGGGTGGTTTAGGGTGGTTTAGGGTTGCTTTTGGGTTGCTTTTGGGTTGGTTTAGCTGGCTTGGGTTGGTTTAGGGTTTGTGTCTTTAGGGTCTTTAGGTTGGGTTTAGGGTGGGTTTAGGGCTGGCTTAGAGTGGGCTTAGTTTAGTGGGTCTGGGGTCGGAAAGCCACCAAAAGCCGCAACAGAAGGCCAGAATGCCCTGGAGAAAGTCAACAAACACACAAGATGGGCCGCCGACCGTCGGCGGGCCGGGTACTTTGACACCAGCCCGCCAAACCTCGGGAAGACGGGAAGCACTCGGGCTTCCGCTCGCTGAAGGAGATGTGTAGCTTCTCACCGTTTCTTGGGACGGAACATGGTCATGGCGAACAGCTGGGAATTTCCCTATGGTTGCACCCCAAAAGGCATGGGTTTGCTGAGGGGCGCTTGCCTCGCTTACCGTTAATGGGGGCCTACGAGCCTTCCTGGCTTCCTTTCGTGGGTAGAAACGGGTTGTCGTGAGGCATGGGATCTTACATCCAGGCTCTAAGTGTGTGCAAACTGGGCGGGGGGAAGCCTTTGGTTGGTGCTTTCAGGCCAACCAAGATCCAGGGGTTGTTTTGCAACAAACGAAGAGAATCCAGCTGAAATCCATGGGGTCCAAAGTGTTGCCGGAGCAGAGTTGGAGAGTCAAATCGGTCTGGTCAAATTGACAAACCCATCCCTTGGTTTCCCTTTGAGAACATGAATGAGCTATGGGTTTCAGAAAGGACCACCTGATGAAAAAAGTGGACAAGACATATGATATCTCCATGGCTGCGGTAGTGGCGCGCTTTGCTCCATGGTTGAATGTGCCTGGATGCTTTGCGGACTGACCTGCTGAGTGGGCGATCTGTTTCAGGGCCAGGTACCTTGTTTTGTTTCTACTTGGCTGTGGGTCAAAACCAATGGTACCATTTTGGGGTAGGTGCACCACCGATTTTAGTCTATTTGAGTTGGGATTGGGATGTTCACCGGGGGTACGATTTGGATTTTGACCCATGGCCATTTGCTTCAGCTCTTTGCCCAAGTGGTTGGTACTTTGACATGTTCAGGGCTTTGACACTGAAGTGCTTGAGGTTTCGGGAGTTCCGCCCCGCGACCATATGCGCTCTCTCTGATAAGCCCGGCAGAGCGATGCCCAAGGGTAGAAATGTGGAGACTTGAGACCCGCCTCGTGTTGGGGGAGGATTCCCATTTTCTGTGGGTGCCACCTTTTGTGTCAGCCTTCGTAGGAACCCAGAGCTCAGTCTCAGAGAGAGATACTTCTAAGGGTAGCTTCCCCATTCTTTCCAGGGATCCTTCTTTCTAGAAAACCACCAAACACCCAGGGCAAACAGCTGGTTTTTGAGAAGAGCGATGGTTGAAAAGAACGGGGAATCAAGCCCTAGAGTACTGAGAAACGGCCCCAGTTTCCTCTTTTTCTCCTTTCTGGCAGCGATTTTGCTAGGGTGTCCGGAAGCTTCAGGCCACGCGTGAGCTATTCCTTCTCGGACCTTGCGCAGGTCTCAGGAGCTGAAGCGGTGTGGGTTTGTCGCATGCCACATGCAGTTTTTTTTTTTTTTTTTTTTTTTTTTTCTCTCTAGGGAAGAAAGGTATCTTCAACAACAGGTGCACCCTTGTGGTGGGGCGGGGTTGAGGCAACCCCACAACCAATAAGGAGACATGCAGACGTGGAGGATGGGTTCTAAATCCGAGTTGCTTGCTAGCAGAACAATGGATCTGCTTGCCTTGCCTGGCCTCGCCTCGCCTCGCCTCGCCTCGCCTCGCCTCGCCTCGCCTCGCCTTGCCTCTCCTCGCCTTGCCTCGCCTCGCCTCGCCTCGCCTCGCCTCGCCTCGCCTCGCCTTGCCTTGCCTTGCCTTGCCTGGCCTGGCCTCGCCTCGCCTCGCCTTGCCTTGCCTCGCCTTGCCTCGCCTCGCCTCGCCTCGCCTCGCCTCGCCTCGCCTCGCCTCGCCTCGCCTCGCATCGCCTCGCCTCGCCTCGCCTCGCCTCGCCTCGCCTCGCCTCGCCTGGCCTGGCCTTGCCTTGCTTGCCTTGCATCGCCTCGCCGTGCCTCGCCTCGCCGTTCCTCGCCTCGCCGTGCCTCGCCTCGCCTCGCCTTGCCTTGCCTCGCCTCGCCTCGCCTCGCCTTGCCTTGCTTGCCTTGCCTGCCTTGCCTGGCCTCGCCTCGCCTCGCCTCGCCGCGCCTCGCCTCGCCTCGCCTCGCCTCGCCTTGCCTTGCCTTGTTTGCTTGCTTATGATGTCTTTCTTTCTTGCTTGCTCGATTGCTGACATATTTGCACAGACTCTTGCTTCTGATTCGCTTGAATTGTGCATGACAATGCAGGACATACCAGCGCATGTTGTCACGAAGAAATCCATTGGAATGGATGGGCCAATCCCATTGACATGGATCAACAAGCTGTTTGGTTCATTCGATCACAATCTGTACATTTTGAACACTGATTATACAGCATAACGTAACTGATAGAATCAGCATCTTTGCCATGACCTCGGCATATGCAACCCATAAATCGGGGGTTCGTACATATGACATAGCTGAGTCCCAGTTGTTTAGTGGCACGGATTTCCTATCTTCATTTTCTTGCAGGGTCGCCGGGCTGGCAGCTTGTGCGGGTCGCTCTCAGGTCTCGTTGGGCGGTGAGAACCTGAACTTGGAGCGGCAGTCCTCGGATGGCGCGGATGTGCGAGTCGCTGAGTCGGAGGTTTTTTTTGGCTGCTTGTTTCATTTGCGCTGGTTTTTGTTGTTTGTTTTTTGGCTTGCGGCCAATTTATGATGTGAAAGGGACGTTTTCTGCTTTAAGTGATCTAGTCATGGGTATGGCCAACAAACCACGGTGTTAAGCAGACGAGGAACGCAGGGCGGGAAATGGCTCCGTTCTGCTCACATGTTGATTCCTTCACAAGCAGGGTTGCTCACCGCTCACCCAAGACTTGGGGCGTAACATGTAGAATAACCTTTAATTACTTGTGATTGCAGACATCTCTTCGCTAGGGACAGTTTTGGGGCAGGGAGCCTGAAACGTGGCAGGTTCGTCCGGGAGTGTGGACTCCTTTTTGACTTAGGAATTTCCGGGTTCGACCTCTTGCCTCATTTCTTTGGAAGATACTCAGTTGTCTTCTGCTGCCTTCTGACGGCCCTGCAACGGCCTGTCACTTGGCTTTGATAATAATGATACCTCGCAAGTCATAGGTGCATTGGCTAAATTCGGGCGTGTCCGACAGTAGGACCCAAAGTGGTCTCCTCTGTTGGCTTTCCTTTGATCAATCAATGTGGAATCCGTAGTTGTTGGACACTATCTGCAGAGAGTAAGTAGAACAGGACCAGCAACTCATTCACCCCAGAAACCACTCGTTTTGGTAAGCTGCTCGATCTGGCGAGTGGCTCTCTTTCCCGAAAGTGGTCTTCCAGGAAACTACCTAGGGCTCGGATCCCTCTTTCCCTCCCACGAAAGCTGGAGGAGCGTCTCCAAAGTTTGTGAAGAAGGGAAAGTCAAGGAGGCAGTGGACAAAATCTGAAGGAAGGGCGCAAGGTTGTTATTTCTTCTGTTTCAAAGTTAAAAGGGCCCGCACTCTTTTTGTCTGTTCTGTTTCATTGTTTCATGGAGTGCTGCGCGATTGCTTTCTCAGGCGTGTCGTCTTCCAAAATGCGTTCCGATCGGTGCACTTTCATATTTTTTGAGGTCAGGAGGGAAAATGATTTCCCCGCCAGGAAAGCGTTCAAAGGAACATATTAGTTGTGCTTGGATTGGTAGGGGATCTGAATGGAGCCTTAAGTTAGGACACCTCACTGCCAACCCACTCCCAGCCACGAAAGTAAGAGCCTCGGCACGGACGCTGAACCCAGAGTGAACAGGTTCGGGCGCTCGGTCAAGACATATCCGTTGCTTTACGTGTTCTTTGCTGTCACTTTTGAAGGTACACGCCTTGGATCTCTTTTGAAAGCGCGCCATCATATTCAATATGGGCCATAGGGAAGCAAACATGTTGTTTTTTCTTTAGGGGGGAAGCTGACCCATAGAGAAGCAATCATATGTTTAGTTTTCTTCGGGGGGGGGAAGCTGACGATATGGCGACTGGTGGCTATGTCTCATTTTACGGCGCCAACGACTTTGCCGTGGAGTCCGCGGCCCCCGCGGGTCTTGATCCCCGAAGGGTCAGCGCCAGGCGAGGTGATGCAGCGGACCAAGAGCGGGGGGAAAAGCAGGCGGGGCACTGGGGGCTTTTGGCTGGGCGGTCGTCGGTGAGGCTTGGGGCCTAGCAAGGGTGTCTAGATGTGTCGAACATAGGTGTCCTTTTTGGTTGTTTTGCTGGAAAAATAGATGGCCCTGGTTTACCTAGTGGTTTAATCATCTACCTAAAAGGACACCTATGTGTCGAGTTTTGGGTGTTGCGTTCCTTCCTGGGACAAGATCCCAGGCATGGGAGAGCTGGGCATCATCCAAAGGGTGCTGTGTTAGGACGAGCAGCTTGCAAAGTGACACGGACCCCAAACTGTTAGCCGCGCTCCCAAAAAGTCGGCAGCTCCACAAACGAGCCGCAATCAAAAGCCTCATGGTACCCAAACATATGGAAGGAGTTTGGGGCCGAACCCCAACCTGGTGGTTGCTTTGCTGTTAGCTTCTCCTTAAACTCATACAGAGGGGTTCCCCCGATTTTTTGTGTCGTAGCCACATGGGCACTTTCCGGGTCTATGCCAACTTAAAAGAAGTGCGGCGCAGTTCCATCCCCGTTTCATGACGCTCCTCGTTCCTGCTCGATCATGCAGCCAGCATTCTTAGAAGAGCGAGAAGAAGACGTGGTCCTTAGTTCTTACTGCGCGCTCAAGGTGAAGTGACCCACAATCAAAGCAAATCAAAACCTGCGTAAGTGAAGGTTAGGAAGGGGCGGATATCCGCGCTCTTGATCCTCGACATGAGTTTGGGTAACCTTTAATACTCGGTTTTGATTGAAAGGATCCCATGTAGAGGCTCTCAAAGTCGATCCAACAAGAGAATCGTTTTGGCTGTGGGGGGAGTCTCAAAAAGTATAAGACCTATAGTCGCTCTTTCTTTTTCTCTTCTTTCCTTTTTCTCTTCTTTCCTTTTTCTCTTGTTTCTCTTTCTCGTGCTCTTTCTGTGTTTCTTTCTTTTTCTCTTCTCGCTCTCTCTCGTCTGTCTCTCTCTTCTTTTTCTTTGTCATCTATCTTTCTTCTTTTTGTTTGTTCTTTCTTTCTTTCTTTCTTTCTTCTGTCTGTGTCTGTGTCTGTGTCTGTGTCTGTGTCTGTGTCTGTGTCTGTGTCTGTGTCTGTGTCTGTGTCTGTGTCTGTGTCTGTGTCTGTGTCTGTCCATCCATCCATCCATCCATCCATCCTTCAACAAGTTTCCATCTAAGATTCTATCGAGTGTTTCTGTCTATCCTGGTGGACTTGCTCTGACCTTGCGAAAGCGCTGCGCATGCAGCAACACCTGCACCTCACCCTTCGAAGGTGCTGCGCCTGTCGCGCAAGCGAATGCCACGTAAAGGGCCCGGCCAAGATCGCTCAGATCGCTGCGAGCCGCTGCTCCCAATGCCTTTCGAACGCGTTCGAGCCGACCAGGCGTTGCGATCAACTTCCGAGAGTTTGAAGCAACTGAACCCGCCGAGGGCTTCACTGAAGACATTTCAACTCAGAGGCCATGCGCGCACGGACATCTGTTCGTGAGGGGTTATTCTGCTCTTGTCTTCTGTCAGAAAGAATGATTTCAGTTGCCGCATAACGGAAGTTCCTTCTAAACTTCCTTTGATGAGTTTCAATAGGGAACCACCGCAAGAGCGGTTGCTGGACATGAATCCCCGCCGAAATGTCGTCCAAGTGATCCCTCATTATACAACTTGCAGATTGATGCCCATTGGATTCCTCCGCCTTTTCCATCTCCGCACCTTAGCGGGAGCTTCCTTGGAGGCATTGGTCTGTCGCCGAGTTACACATCGCGAGCTGTGGCCATTCGGATCCGAGAGAAGCCTCCGAAACACTCCGATGGCAAGCATGAAAGTGCGTGTGTCGCAAAAGATGTAGCAGAGGCAAGTGCGGATTCTTCAAGACAAATGAAAAGCCAAACGACTCCTGGGACTTTTTTGACGTGTCGCCATTGAAAGTTCACCAAATCTAGGCCACAATCCAAATATGCAGCTCTCAGTTGGGGCGAGGTCTCGCTTTGACGCGCGCGCACTCACACACACACACCCAAGGGGTCACCCAAGTAAACTTGGTGCTGTGGGCACCTGTGCATCCCGAACATGTCTGAGCGTCTAGCAGGTGGCTTTAGCCGCATGAGAGCTGCAGCCAACAAGAGTGGGATTGATGCAAGGATTCCTTCTTGAGGAAACCCTGTCTCTGGCCACACAAGGAGTTTGCGGTTTGCACCACATGCGGTGCAATATTTTGAAGGCCCAGCTATTCAAGCGCGGGCGTTCCGCAACGCGCCTCGGCGTGCTGGTGGGTGGGTGGGTCCGTTCTCTCGCCAGGAGCCGAACTGGCTCGGACCCCGAGACGCATGAGGAGGAGGTGAAGTGGGGCCGAGGTGCGGGAGCGGCGGAAGGGTGTTGTCTAGGTCCCCCAGCTAGGTATTTCATTTTTTGGGGGAGGGTCCCCTACTAAAAATAAAAGGGTTCCCTTATTCTAAGCTCTCTACTGGAGGACCTAGTTGTGTGTGGCAATGTGTGTTTGTCTTGGCTTTGAAGCTTGTTTGCTAGAGGTTGTTGGAAACTGGTATTCGTGTAGATGTGGTTGTTTTGTTATTTGTGTAGGCGGTTTCTTGGTCGGCGAGACATGTGTTTGCAGTTTTGTTTTGAAGGCTATTGGTCAGGCAACCTCCCCAACCGCCTGCAAGGCTTAGGGGCGGAGTTGCGGAATTGGGATGTCGGGGGCTGGCGTTCGCGGCTTCGCCCTCCTCCGCCCGAAATGCTCCGAGCTCAGTGAAAACCCGACACCAAGGCCATACCTAGACCAGCCGGCAAGGATTTTTAACATGGCAGGGGGCAAGCAACAAGAACATTGACAACCCGGAATCAAGCAACCTCTGTTGGCTGGCACCTAAACCCACCGACCTTGGAATAGACCAATCGCGTGACATGTTGCATTGCGTGGAAGGCTGCGACCCAAATGAAAGCAGGGTGCCAGCCAACAACGGGGCATCCGCAGAGGTTGCTTGATTTCGGGTCGTCAATGTTCTTGTTGCTTGCCCCCTGCCATGTGAACAATCCTTGCCGGCATGGACACCATCGGCAGAAATTCAGAGTGTGTGGAGCTAATGAGGCACATGTTCTTTGTGTGTTGGGGCTTGTTTGCTTCATCCTAGACCATGAGCACTTGACGTACTGAGAGAATTTCTAGGTCATTGAAAGGTGAGCGCTGCCAGTGGGCTTTGCATGGCACCAATGCGTGGGCCCATGTTCAGCGAGTTGCGCGGCACGCGTTTTTGTGGTAAAAGCCATCAGAGATACTGCGCTTGAAGCCGAGGCCCCAGTGCTTCATTTTGCCGGCTCCGCGAGCGTCTGACGAGTGCTTCTTTAGCACCTGTCCAAGCGTGAGAGCCTCCCCAAGCGCGCAGGTTGTCTGCGTGGTTGCTTATGAAGCCCGTAATTGCCGGGGACCGTCTGCCGGTCCATTGGCCTGCTCCGCCGATCTCGGTGATGCCGACCCGAGCGCATCATCTCAAGTACCTTGATTTCCAACAATCGGAGGATACAGCCTTCGCGTTTCTTCTACCTGGTGCGATAGGTAGGGACTGTGGGAATGAACCCAGTTCCCTTACAGGAAACAAGGAATGGGAAAATAGGGGTCATTCCATTTCTCATTCCCTGAGTGCCAGCAAGTCTGGATTTGCGCTGGAGTCAGAGCATGATACACTTCACGCACAAACTAGACGTGGAGCACGCAGTGACGTGCGCGTTGGGCATAAAACAGATCCAACAATGTGCAACTAACACAGATGCATATGACACAATAACATGCATGCACATAAATTTGATAAATAGAAACAAACATGTCTCAAGAACAAACAACTACACAAATAGATAGATAATTCATGAACCATTTATACATGTGGGGGTTTGTCAAAAAGTAGCTTGTGCCGCCTTGTGCCGGCTTTTGCGGGGGCTACCAGCCAAGACCCCTCATCTTTACCTTGGTGGTTTCCAACAGATACATAAATGAATGAACAACTCATGTTGTTTGCATGTGTACCTTGGCGGTTTCTTGCCATAGGTGCCCTTTTTGGCTGTTTTGGCAAAAGAATAGATGGCCCTGGTTTTCCAGGTGGTTTACTCATCTACCAGGGAAACCCATCTATTTCCCCAAGGACACCCATGTTTCTTGCAGTGTCTTGGTCGAATGCTTCGGGTTCTCGCCTTTTGCCTGGCCAGACTACAGCCCCGGGCGCCCTTCGCCCACCATCCGCGGCGGCGCGCGCGGCCGGGGCGGCAACGGCTCCAAAGCTGGGGGGCCCAGCCGTATGGAATTTGCGTCTCTTGCGGGTCCATGGGCGTGCGTGCTTTTTAGGGTTATAGGCGTCCTTAGGTTCTTTTTTGCTAAAAAAAGAAAGCGGCACTGGTTTAGATGGGATTCATTCCATTTACCAGGGCCATCTCTTTAAAAGGTGGTTTTGAAGGGGAACCGGCAATTTTCGGGTCCCCCCCCGGTCGGGGCCCTGAAATCCGGCCACGGTCGGGGCTAAGGGCTACAAAGTGTTCTAACTAAGCGGAAAATTAGAGACCAAGAGCGGAAAAGAGGGAGTGGCTAGTATTTTTCCGCTCTTATTTGGCGCTCTGGGGCTACATCAAACCATGATGAAGCAGTTTGGCACTTTCTCCGGACATGTTTCCAAATGGCGTGCAGTCTGTGATGAATTGTATTTTGTTTTGGAGGCAACATGCTTGTTCTCATGCCCCATCTTATTCTTCTGTCCACACAAAGTGAGTTGACATGGGCGGAGAGATCCAGAGCTCCTAGTACCCGGGCTTTCGTTCCAGTGGAACCGTGCGCCTGTTTCAAGGGGAACGGCGCGTCCTTTTCTTATCGCCATGCCCAGGACGCCCGTTGGATATTTGGAGTGGGGGGACGGGATTCCCCTTTGTAGAGACTACACAAACGCATATGAGGGCCTCTGGTGGGATGTGATCCGAAGCGGCTTTCCTAGCAACTTTGCGTAGCTCTTCCTCGTATTGTTGATCTGTCAAGGCCCCACCGTCAACTATTTGGACTGTCTTGACAGTGAGGTCATCAACCTACGCGACCTACTCCTTTGCAAGTTGGAAACGCCAGCCGCTAGCAGATGCAAAAGCCTTGTCAACGACATAGCTGATATCGTCAGGACCAGTGGAAAAAGGATCCTGGGTTCTTTGAAAGTTCACTGCGCCACCCTGAGAACAACACCGGGTTCTTCATATGTTTTGCCCTTTCTTTCTTCTTTTCTCGCGAGCTGACCTGGGAGTAAAACGAGCTTCCCCATGACTCCCTTGTTCTTTTTGTCTTTGTTTTGGACACATTGCACGGGGACACCGACCGGAGGCCCGGGGAAGGCGAGCGCTGAGGAGTTGGGCTCCGCTTTCCGGTCCTTCCCGAGCCTGGCAGAAGCCGCGGATCAGGCGAGGGGCGGTCCCCATGGGCTCCGATGGGATCTCGCGGGGTCAGCTGCACGGAACTGGCCCCTTGGGTTGAGAATCAGCGGCTTTGGTTTCCCCAAGCAAGTGACATGGGCGGGAGGGGCTTTTTTTTTCCATCCCTGGATAGGCGGTGATAGGCGCAAAGGTACTTTTTTTTGTTTTTCTAGCCTCAAGTCATGCAGAGTCGACTCAACGGCAAACCTAGGGGAAGACGACGTTGACTCAGTCGACCGTGTTTGGCGCCTGTGTCCTGGAAGGAACCCTGGGAGATTCCTGATGCGCTTAGCACGCTCGTGCGGGCATGCTTGCTGTTTTCTGGCACAGCTGCATGCCGACTTCTCCTCATACCCCTCAATTCGTTTTCGGACACATTCCTCAACCATCCTATGTACGGCTCACTTTTATGTAGTTTGGCCAAACCAATCATACACCCTTGACTAACATGGAACCCGTCAGAGGGTCACTTTGGAGGAGCATGGTCGAAACCAGGAGGTCCCATGGCAATGTCAAGAAGCCCCCGTGCCACGGACGAGGCACAGGGGCAAAGTGCACCGGCAAATCCGCTGGAAAGCCGGGCCTGTCGGCCAGGATGTTTCCATGCCGCAGTTGCTCATGAAGGCGGGGCTTGCCGAGACGCCCGCGACGCCCGCCGGAAGTGGTACGGCGATGTGGGTGCGGAAAGAGGTGGGTTGTCCAAAAATAGCTCCCAAATGGGCTTTTGTTTCCCTTTGATTTTCTTTGGCAGCAAAATCAGAACAACAAGGGTGCCCTGAAACACAGACACATGTGTCAACACAAGGCAAGGCCAATCGGAGGGATCCAAAACGACACCTTTGGGGGTAAACTGGTGGGGGGGGGCGTGGGTGGAGGTCTCTGTGGGCATTCCCGACCAGAAATGGAGCGACGGTAGTCTCCAAGGTGATTCCGAAGCATATGTTTTCCAAAGCAAGCTATCGGGTCTGGGAACACCCACACCCTGGGCTGCCGCTTGCGTTTCTGCTTTTGGCTGATGAGGGTGATGCAGGTGTTGCAGGGTCCCGGATCCCCAGCATCCGTCAAATTCCCGACATCACCTGTAATTTCCCCAGCATGATCCCAGCATCACTTCTGCATCCCCAGCATCGCTGCGATTATATATAAATGCGGACAACGTCCGTTGTTTTTGCATGCCCGCTCCCTCCCTCACACAAAGAACGTTTTTGGGATGCCTAGACAGATGGATGGATGGATGGATGGATGGATGGATGGATGTATGGATGGATGGATGGATGGATGGATGGATGGATGGATGGATGGATGGATGGATGGATGGATGGATGGATGGATGGATGGATGGATATATATATATATATATATATCTCTCTCTCTCTCTCTCTCTCTGCCCCTAAACACTGTTCCGCCATGCTTTGGGGCCCAAACACAGGGATTCAGTGTTCAAAACCAGCTCACCGAGTTAAGAGATCAGCAGACTGCCGTTGGGCAGAAGAGTGGCTTCGCGGCTTCGCGGCTTCGCGGCTTCGCCCTACAGGTACTCAGGTGAATAGAGTGGTTGGTTTTTCCTGACTGACTCTGCCATCCGTTCAAAAGGGAAGCGGTTGCCCCCCTGGCGGGGATCACCCTGGAGTTTTGAAACACATTCCAAAAAAAAACGGCACCTTGGCCAGCCCTGGGGGACACGGAAGTTGCTATGTCCAACCCGGATTGGACCGCCTCACTTCTGACGCCACATGCCGAGCTCCATGGGAATCCGTTCAGAGGGCGTCTTCTTCAGGTTTTGAAACTGGGTTTGTCCAAACATCGGGGGGCCCTCTGTGGTGGCTTCGTGGTGGCTTCGCTTGCCCCTAGCAGCGCACTCTTTCAGTTGACGAGAGGTGCAAGCGAGTCCCCACGCGATGCAAGCTCAGACCATGCAAGGTACTGGTGAGCCCATATTTCACTTGAATGCGCATATAAGATGGAGTGGACAAATGCACAAGACATGGGCAAATTGGAGATGAAGAGGGACATTCCCAACCACCAGAAGCAGCCTTGGTCGCCTTTTGTCCCCACAGGTCTTCGGTTTCTTCCTCCCTGTAAAAAAAAAACAAAATCCCCGGTGAGACCAATTCGCACTTGCCCGAGAAAGAAACATAGGTCTTGTCTCCCAGCCGTGATTTTCCCCAGTGAAACAACTCGGTTGCCCCGAGAAGAGCGGAAGCGGTGGCCCGATCGAAAAATCGGTCGGCAGCGGAAGACCAATTCGCTGATCCACTTCGAGCAGACCTTCCGCACCTTTCACCTGCAGGCCAAACCGGCGCGGACGCGCGGACGCTGCGCGTGTTGTTTCGGGGGGGGTGTTTTGTTTTTTGACTCAGACGTGGTCTGCAGAACTACGACCTCACAGAAGCCGGGAACATGGGGCGGGGGGGGCGGGAATCGGAACTTCATGCATGAGTGGGTGGGTGAAGGGCAATAGCTGGACCAGCATTAAACAAAGAAGAAATGAGCGAGGCACTTGCCAACTGCTGCTGACCCATTTTCCCACCGCTGATGAGCGAAGTTCCCAACAAGACCAATGCCAGATCAAAGGCACCAAATCCGTCATCTTTGCAGAGTATCATCTTTGAACTTTGAATGAGCGATGTTACCTCCAGTTACATCTTTGAGTGGGGACCAGTTGGAACACCCCAGTCGAATTCATCTGTGACCCGTTGAAGGTTCCTTGGTGATAGTTGGACTTGGGCGCCTCAATCCTGAAGGTCTTCGTTTGAGCCCAAAGGCCCACGAAGATCTCTGTGTCAGCACTCTAAAGGAGTCGAGCGCGAGCCTTCAGAAGGGTCTGCTTCAAACTTTGTTTTCCGTTCCATGCTAGGCTTGATAACAAGTTGCCCCAAAACACGCCTCTTCTAAACAAAGAGTCTTAGGGGTGCCTCCCCCCTTCTCTTCCAGCGATCCACTTTCGGTTCGGATCAGCACGTTGGACAACCTACAACGAGCTGCCTGGGAGTAGAACGAGCTCACTCGCGTATGTCCATGCTTCTTGGAAGGTTGATTCTTTTTTTCAGCTTTTGGAATTGTGGTAGAATGACGGACGCTTCTCTGCATTTCCAGTCTTTTGATTTTTGTTGGTTTCTTCAAGGCCTGTTTGCAGATGATGCTGGTGATGCTGGTGATGCTGGCTGGTGATGCCGGCGATGCTGGCGTGTTCTTCTTTTTTCGACCTGTATCTCTTGCTGGGCTAACAAGAGACTTAATACGCATTTCTGGCTCCGGCATGGCTGCATATGCGGGACAGGTGCATTTGTCAAATGCACGGTGCAGCATTCTGTGTGCCTTTTGCATGTTTGGTTTGGCCTGGATACCTTCCAAATGCATACAACAACATGCACTTTTGTGCTTGTTTTGTCTGCATGTTTGGCTCCAGCGCAGCCTGCATTGTTGTGTGCACTTTGTATGCAGCTTTGGCTCTGGCATGGCTACCTTGTGACTGCATATTCGCATTTCATGCATGCTTTTTTCATGTATGGTACATGTAGTTTGTAACCTTTTGTATGCATTTGTTGAATTTGGTCTGGATATCTTTACAATGCACATAACATGCGTACACCACGCGCACAAACTTCATAAAACAAAGGCAGAAAGCACACATAAAATGCACATGTCTCGCATGTTTGTGCAGTGTTATGCACAATTGTGGGTTTGTAGCGTGATTGAAGGTACTTGTGCCAAATCCAAAAGGCGCATTCAAGATGCACGCAAATCCAACAATGAAGGCAAAATGTATAAACTATGCATGCATGATGCATACAGAATGCGTACAGAATGCATACAGAATGCATACAGAATGCATACAGAATGCATACACCATGCAAACCATGCATGGACTTGTCTCGCATTTTTGTGCAGGGTTGTGCATGCAACATGTGAATTGTCCTGTTTTCTTTTTTCTCCGTTTTCAAGGTGCTAGGCTAAAGCTTGCTTCCCTTTCCTTTCCCTTGCTGTCCCTTGCTTTGCTTTGCTTTGCATTGCTTTTCCCGGCGTTGCCTTGCTTTGTCTCCCTTTGCCTTGCATTTCCCTTGCTTTCCCTTGATTTCGCTTGCTTTCCCTTGCTTTGCCTTCCTTTTCATTGCATTTCCCTTGCTTTCCCTTGAATTCGCTTGCTTTCCCTTGCTGTCCCTTGCTTTGCTTTGCTTGCCCTTGCTTTTCTTTGCTTTGCATTGCTTTCCCTTGCGTTGCTTTGCTTTGCTTTGCATTGCCTTTCCCTTGCGTTGCCTTGCTTTGCCTTCCCCAGCGTTGCCTTGCTTTGCCTTCCTTTGCCTTGCATTCGCTTGCTTGCCCTTGCTTGGTTTTCTTTGCCTTGTGTTGCTTTTCCTGGCGTTCCCATGCTTTCCCTCGCTTTCCCTTCGCAGCCATGCCGGTTTGTAGAGGCATGTTTCTTGCAAAGCAAAGCAAATCGCAACAATCAAAGTGGATTGGAATCTAAATCGGGTTCCCAAATCCACTTTGGAGTGGGTCCGCACAAAGCGGGGGCATTCCTCCCTTCACGGATATCTTGTGCCCGGAGGCCGGACATTCGCACTACGCCTTTTGCGTCGCCGCACGGCGGAGAAGCCAATGGTCGCGAACTTTTCGAGCGTGGGTGTCGCTGGTAACTCACATGGACATGCACCAAGCTGTTTTGGAAGTTGAAAGGTTCTCTTGAGCCCTTTTGGTTTGGGCTTGGGTTTGGAAGGTGTCTAGTTGAAAGGTTCTTTTGAGGACTTGGTGTTGTGTGTCTGTGTTGCCCATGCGAAGGAGAGTTCTCTGAAAGCGAGAGGGGGAAATGAGGAGTGGAAGGTGAACTCGGGGTGTACTGTTTGACCCCCCCTTTGACGGGGGTCCATCCTGTCAGGTGGTTTGGAGCCGGGTGGTTTAGATTTGAACCCAGGGTTCTTGTAGAGGGTGAATGGGACCTTCTCGGGAAGCTGGCTTGTCAAAGCGTTTGACCATTTTTTTGTGTGGCCGACGTTGATCGAGTTTCCCTTGGATTGATGTTGAAGGTGATTTAAGTATGCGGAACTCTGCTGTCTTCAAGGGGTCTGGAAAAAGGGCGCCCCCTATTTTCAGCAAGCCCCGGCCTTAAAAGACCTACAAGGGCCAGGGAGCAATCATTTGACGGAAATGGTGAACAAGTCACGCCCCGGTAGTTGCATCCATTGTTTGGGACTCTGGCAAAGTGGCCGACCATTTGTTTTGCAGCTGCCCGTTGTGCAGTGTGAACGTGTGGAGACGGTGTTCGATGTTCAACTTGGAACTTGTCGAACTGTTGCAAGAACTGCCGAGTATGCATGCTTCCTCAGAAATCACCTAAGAAACAGGGCAGACTTGACTGAGTCCTCATAAACAAAAAGCAAGGCAGAATAGCCAGAATCGACAGTCTCAGAAAACACTTAAGAAGCGAGCCCAAATCAACTGGTTGTCTTCTTTGAGATCCCAAGATGCTTATTTCCTTGAATTGTTTCGCTGTGGTCTCACAATTCCACTTGTGGTTTCTGGCAGGCGGGGGGCGTCCATCAATGGGGTTTGACTCCACATGGTGGAACAAGCAAACACTTCTGGATCCAGCTTCAAGGACAGTGCTGATTCTATGCAGCTGCCTTGGACTCGCTCAGGACCAGTATGGGTCGCTGGAGCATCTGCACTACGGCCCGGCTGCCAAGTCAAGGACCCCCCCACCCTCAAAAGGGGCCTGCCCAAATCCCAGCACGGGCGACGGCAAAGTCTTTTTGGCCTAAGGCAGACAAAGGGTCTATGGGGCAATGGATCTGACGCTTGGATCTGCGCTGGGCTTTGAAGTCTCCTCATACAAGATTTGGGTTGCGAATGGATCAAATAGCGCATAGAGCGTCTCAACCATCAACAATTGTTTGATTGCACCCCTGTTTCCCTGAACAACTTTGCAGTCAGCTCGCGGTTTTGTGTTGCTGTATCTTTGGAAGGCCGACTTAATTCTTCGGTGTAGGCCCAAGTTTACCACAGTGACAACCCCCCCCCCCCCACCGAAGCGGTAGGTTCAAGGAAACGCCTCAGCTCTGAATTCCGGAAACCGCCCAAAAAAAGGCCTGAGACACTTGTGCGCCGGGTTGCATGGGCAAGTCGTCGGGCCGCAAGGTGCCTCTCAGACCCTTCTTGGTACCAAAAGACTCACAGGTTTTTGCAGGCAAAGGGAACCCTTTTTGGTACCAAGAGTCTTGTTCATACTCTGGGGTACTCTGACAGGTGTTTTTCGGGGAGCCCCTTTTTTGGGCTGCGGGAAATTCGTTCGCCCGTTCGTTGCCCACCCGTCGGACTTCTCGCGGCGAGGCAACTGGGTGGGCATGGGCCACGCCGGGAGCTCGGACTCGGTGACCGGTTTGCTTCCTGGAAATTCGTATGCCAAGGAAGGCCAACCATGCCTTTGTTGCCGTCCTTCTTTTTGGGTCTTCTCTTGCTTTCAGTTCTTTTTTTCTTCTTTTGTGTTTTGTTTTTTTCCCCGGAAGCCGTGTAGATTTGGTTCCTGAAACCCCAAAAAGTGTGGATTTGCCCCAGTTCGTCAGGTGACGTTGCCCCTAGGACTTCACCTTCCTCTCGGAGTCGGACCCAGCCTTCACCTTCGAGCCAGCACCGGCCGGGACCTTCGGGCTCTTCACGGGCGGGTTTCGAGACGGTCGGATGGACTGGGGGAGCTCCTGATTGATATATGTATATATATATACATATACAATGGTGTGTGTATGTGCATATATATATACACACCTGTATGGATGGATATAATTATATATATATATATATACAGTATACATGGTATACATACGTACATGCATGCGTACATGCGTATATTCATATGCATGTCGCGACTTGTGTGTTTACTCATCATCCGTTTACACACAATACTAGCTTTGCGTGATATACCATATTGCACAGTGGTACACATGGCTATGCATGTTAGCGGGACGCCTCAATATAGGTTCGAACCATTTGAATGATGTCCACCAAAGGGCCCTCACTCAAGCTTTTGAACTGCAGATCATGGACTGGCTTGGTCCAGTGGCACGGTTTTGCTGATGACCACAGCCATAGATGGCTAGCGCACAGCATTTTCCGATTCTCATGACTGGGCTTGATGTTCAACTGCAGCCGAGCATGAAACCCCCAGAGACTGTTTTCTACGACTTGGACGTGGCGTTTACAGCTGAAGGGCTGTCTGTCCGGAGCTGATCGAAGTGGCCGCTTCCGGCTCGCACCGGCCGGTGGATTTGACCGAAGGTCCGAAGGTCCGAAGATCCGAAGGTCCGAGCTTCTTGAGGGCGAAGTGCAAAGAGCATCTGAAAATCTCAGCGGAGTTTCCGCTCCCCGACCATAATCTACCCTCCCCTTTTCTCGGATTTCAAAGGAGAATCCCGCCACCCCCGTTTTCAGAGGCATATGTCTTGGCCACACGTGTTGTTGCTGGTTTTGTGAGACCTATTCTCGAGCAATCCTTCTGACAGTTGCAGGATGTAGCAAACGCAGCCAAAAACAAGTTGTAGAGCTTTACCCCCAGTTGGCCAC
Source organism: Effrenium voratum (assembly GCA_963377175.1). NCBI lineage: Eukaryota > Dinophyceae > Suessiales > Symbiodiniaceae > Effrenium > Effrenium voratum. The sequence goes on from CAUJNA010003211.1 coordinate 377,446, forward strand.
GCTGTTAAGCTGGTTTTGGTAGGTCCGCTGCAACTTGCTCAGATGTCAAGTGCTCAAAGGGACCTCAACCTGAAGAAATCGAACTCGGGCCATGACCTTCCCCTAACTCCAAGTGGTATGGGGAACAGCACGCCTTCAGAGGGCTTGGGGCTCGGCGTCAAGAAGAAAACACCGGGCGGTAGCGCGGCAGGTCATCGATGTTTGCTGCGCGGCATGTTAGACTTGCTTCACTGTGGAGACTTCGCGGGGGGGTTCTCGAACTCGCTTTTGGAGGTGGATTTCCGTGTCACCATCGCGCGCCAGACCCTTTGGCTCAATTGGCTTCGATCGCGGCAAGTTTTGAACGGCGCTTTGGCCAAAATCCTTCTGCCGAGAGTTTGGCATCTGGAAAAAGGGTCCCGGACCTTTCCAAGGAGTTCAAAGCTTATCACCAAAGAAGTGCTGAGAGCGTTTTGCCACCCCTTTGGTTTGTAAGGAGAACTGCCCTTTGCAAATCCAGCGGTGTGCCTAGCGCACGTGACGGACATACCCTGGAAGAATGTGGGTCTGTGTCAAAGGCTTTGACACCTGGGTCAGCCAAAGCCTTGGTAGGTGATTCAGGGCATCTGAGGGTATCAAGGATCGTTTCCTCATAAAGAAGAATGGCGAGTCGCATGTGATCTACCAAAGGAGCTGTAGGTTCGCCTTCAACCGCAGACACTTCCGGGCGTTGAGAATGTTCTTTTTGGGGGTTTCTCCCTCCGGGGTGACGACTGTTTTTATCTGAGCAATTACTTCCCTCCGGACTCAGAGGGGCCCCGATGTCTTCCATGCCCTAAGCTTGGTTCGCTTTCGCTTTCCAATCGGCGCCAAGCTCGGCGCGACCTGCAACCCTGCGTCGCCATGCACCGGCAGTGTGCGGGGCTGCCGGGTCTGAAGTCCTTGCTGGAGCGAGGCGGGCCACCCGAATTTGGCAGAGCTGGGGGCTGCGGCTGTCGGGCGGATCTGTTTTTTGGGGTGCAAGTTTGGCTTTGCTGTATGACGTGTTTGGGCTCGGTTCAGAACGGCTGGCCGGCTGATTATGGCCAGTCTTTTTGCTGCAGATCCGGCCTGTTTATCTCACTATTGTGCAATGGCCAGAGTTGATCCGATTGAATGCTGCTTGACTCGACATTCGCTGGTTTGATCACCGGGATTCGCTGGTTTGATCCCCCCAAACCCCTCTGATCCTTCTCTACCGACATCTGAGGTGAATGAGATTCAGGGCCCCGTGTTCAACTAAGCACAGCCAACTCACTTGTTTGAACGCAAATTCGCCGTCACACTTGAATTGGTAAACGCTCAAAGTGCACTGAAGTGGCAGAATCTGACTCCGCAAGAAGCAACACATTTGCGCTTGAGCAAAGCTTGGCAATCCATCACGTGAGTGCAGCGGGCTGAGTACACCCACGGAGGGCAATTCTTACGCCCTTGCCCTCGCGATCTTTTCGAGCGTCTCAAATTGGACATGGAAGAGGTGTTGGTTTAACGGAATGGCTCCCACTTGTTCAGTGGCATCCTGTTTCCCTCTGTGTTCGGTTTCGCACTGGTGCAACTCGGCCCTGATTTGAGTTTTCCGAAATCCGCCCTTAGGCTCCATCTCGGAGATCTTCGATGATGTCAAGACGGCTGCTGCTCGGCCTCGCGAGTTGAAGCGCGGAGTTGCGATGAGAGTTGCTTCGGGGGGGAGTTCTTGTCGCCCGAAGACCTTGTGCACCCTTTTGATTTTCACTTCTTCCTCTTTTTGATTCTTTGGGCGAGTGAGAATGCATGTGTGGGGGGAAGGGGGGTGGGAAATTGAAACCGAATTCGGGACTACTCCAAGCTGAGTTTGTAGCTGTCTTTGTTTTTTGTTTTGAACAATGCACCCCCAGCACCATCCAATGACCACAATCCATCCATGTTCACAACCCCAAGCGCGGTCCAAAGACCATCAAGCTGGAGGGCTTGACCGTTCAAACCGAGGTTGCATCGACTGGAAAGTGGGGGGGGGTCCTTTGCGGTTTCCACCCAAATGGTTCAGAAGAAAAAGAACAATTCGACTAGATCACCACACACAAAAAACACAATTCAGCACCCCTATCCGGGTTGCGAGTTTCTTTGGTTTTCGCTTTGACCTGCGTGGATTCGGCTTCTCTACATGATAGAATCTGAGGTGCGGCAGATGGGAGATCGCATCTTTGCTCCTCAGGAGGAGGAGGCTGAGGCTGGGATAGCCACTGGTCAATCTGAGCCCATTGCGGTGGTCAAAAGTTTGGTTCCTCTACTCGAGGTTCATAGGGATCGTCATGCGGTTGGTAGGGATGTTTCTAGGGGTCAGTAGGGATGCTCATCGACCTAATAGATGCTTTTACAAGCGTTGTAATTGAGAGCCATTGCAATAAGACTTCCTAAGGAACCATGACGATTGTACAGAGAAGGAGTTTTGACCGCGGCACATTCGCTTTTTGTTTTCTTCTTTTTTTGCTAGCCTCTTCTGGTTTGGCTGCTTCGGCCGAGTTGGCATGTTCAATGGTGATTGCTGCAAGTCGAGAAGTTTCGGATACTTGACCGAGGTCGTTTGGCAGGGCAACCATATCTTGCTGCCTGAAGTGCTGAAGCTTGCATCGTCATGTCTTTTCACGAGCTCGAACTACTATTTGGATTTTGAAGAAGCTTAAGAATGGTGAATTTTGCTTGACAAACCAACAGGCGCATGAGTTCTGTCCAAATCAGTAGCATCAATTTAATCATTCTGTGCTGCTTTTAGCTTGATGACAGTGCCGTGCAGGCGCAACCAGCCCTGGGTGCTGAATGACCCGAGCTTTAGATTTGGCTTACAGGAAGCCTGGGAAGCCACGTAGTTGCCCAACCACTGAAGCTGAACCACTGTTTAGAGGGCACACCAAAAGAACACCAAGTATGTGCTTGGGTCTTGTGTGGGTACCGCATGGAGGTCCAGGTTGGTTTTCAGTGCTGGCTTTACGAAGGAGGCAGACGAGAGGGAGGAGGAGCCGTCTTCCAGTGTCGGCCCCAGGAAGATGCGGATAATGATGTCGCTGGAATCCGGAAACGAAAATCTGCACACTGATTGAAGACTCTCCTTCAAACCCCAAAGAAGATCTACACACCAACCGAAGTGCAACGTTTTAAGTTTACCAATGCTATTGCCAATCCTTTGTCCAATGCCAGTACTGCCCCTTGGAACTTGAGCTGCCTCAAGGGGACACTTTCTAGCGCCCGGATCTCCGCGCGGAACTGCAGCTGTGAGCCAAAGTCAGTGCCGTTTTGGGTCCACAAAGGGTAGACATGGGGCCCCTGGCATGAATCCAATTTCTCGGTGGTTCCCAGCCATCCGGTTCCTTAGCCTTTTGGCCTTTAGTGTTTAGTGGTAGTTTCCATTTCAGCCGCTAAAAGTTAGTCACTTTTCGCGGGGGATCTGAGGGCGGCCCAGCAAAGTCGACTGAAGGATTCTCGCAGAGTCGAGCCCCGTGCCACCCAGGCTCCAGCGGTCCCAAGGTGCAAGCGGTCCGAGCGCAGGAGTGAGCCCCTCGAAGTGCCAGGTTGTTTCTCTCAGTTGTTCGGTGGCACCAATTCTTTTCTGTTTTTTTGGTGGCTGCCCCACTAAAAATGGCATCTTCCCCAAGAAGGGTTCCCTTTTTTTCCAGGGTCGCTGAACAACTGAGCTATTGGTGGGCTGCTGGCTGCTGGGCAGGGGGAGGGGGGAGCATGCTTGTTGGTCTTTGTCTCACTGGTTGGTTTCTTCACCTTGGCAAAAGCCAACCACAGCCAAGAAACTCAGCATATCTCAGGAGCCTAGAGAAACTCCGACCGTTTTCAGGGGCCCAAAATGGCCGGGCTGGACTTTCAGACCGGAGTTTCGCGGGATTTGCTACTGGAGTTTGGCTCGTTTGTTTGTGGTCCCCTCCCACCTGACTTGGAACCTGGGGGGTTCTTGCCTCCAAAAGGGACCCCTCTGGTGGGGTCCATGTTAGCTGGACTTGGATCGTGCTTGAACAAGAACCCAATAGATTCTTCACCGACTTTCATTTTGTCCAACCTGATGTTTCTTACTTTTCAAGGCAGAAAGAAACCCAATTGTACTTGCTTAAAACAAACAAGCTGGTTTTTCAGAGAAATACACACAACCATTTTTTTTTTTTAACATCAACACACACACACACACACACCGGCACGGGCACGCCACGGAGTTCCCGGCAGGACCTGCAGGGCCCAGCCTGGACCCGCCAGAGGAGCGAAGCCATGCGGGGGCCTCAAGCGAAACGGCGAAACGGCGCAAGCGAAAGCGGCGTGGCTCAAGCGAAACGGCGCTTGTCTCGTGTATTTCCGGAGGGCGGTCTATGGCTGTGGCTCAAACAACTACCAAAATGGAACCCTGCGAAAGGGGGAAACATGGAAGAAAACCTGCACAACCCCTCCTTAATTTTGAGCCACACCCATTTGGGTCTTTCTCAAAATCAGGGACCCCATCCAGGTGGTCAGTTTCCTTCGGGTTCCTCTATAGAACGATCCAATATGTTGAGACAGACCCGTACTTGTATAACTTAGGATTTCGAAGTGGGTTGGATTGGCGGCTTGGATGTGCCTCTGCTTCTATGGCGAGCTCAACCATTTGGGGGTGTAACGAGCGCAAACTCGTGATGTAGCCCCTTTAATGGAATCCTTTATCGAACTGTTGCCGTGAATTATTTCAGGTGGAAGGAAATCCTGAGCTTCTGGGTTGGGTAGGTGCGCTGTGATTTTCAAGGTGCAGTTTCTGCTGAATCCAAATGGCCCCAAATGGAAAGGCGACTCTCTAACCTTCAAACCATCCGGCTGTCCGATAAACCAGAAACACAACATGAAGGACACTATTACGTGCTTCCCGTCCAATTGGTTGGTGGAAAAGGTGGTGTTCTAGCTTCAACTCGCTTTGTCACATTCCGAAGTTTCGTGACTCGAGCGAGTTCACCCGGCGGCAAGCTATGCGCGGTTCAATGCGTTGCGTGCTACCAATTTGGTGGCACGCGTACCATGTTGAGGCTGCTGTTTACTCCCTTCCGCCCTCAAATGCCCATTTGCGCAGTGGCATTGCAACTTCACTTGTTGGGGGCGGGTTTCCTGGTTGAATCCACAGCCAAGCAGAACATTGCAAAACAACATCTCGTCTTAGAGTACATGTGGCGAGGTCTTAATTCAATACCTACTTGGGGATCCTTGGTGTTTCGCGAAATTCCGGCCAGATCCAGGCAGGTGATTTCCCTTTTGGTTGCCCTTCAATGTCCAGAGGGAAGGGGGGGGGTTCTTGTTTGACATAGAGCCCACGGATTCACTCGAGAAACCGCAGATAAGCCGGGGATCCTTCTTCAGCCCTGTGGGAGCTTGGGGGTGAGGAACCCGAAATCCGCACCTCGCTGAAATGGGTCTGGCTGCAACAAAGAGCCCTTGGCTTGGATGCTAAGTTTTTGGAGTATTTCGATAGGCTTGGTTGAAAAGGTTGCTTGCGATTTTGCTTTGCAGGGATTGCTGGGAGGACTTGCTTGGTTAGTTGATGAACCTTTAAGTGTGATACTGTAGTGGCTGCTTACGCGGCGGTTGCTTTCGGTGTATGATTAGGCCCTGCGCTGCTCTACGGTCTTGCTTGTTAATTCGTCCTGTGCTGCGCCACGGTCTTGCTTGTGAGTTCTTAGGATGTGATGTCCGTTTTACGGCTGGCTTTGAGGCCAGATTCCTTCTCAATACCTGGTTTTGACATTGACTTAGACAATCTTGCAGAGGCCCGCGCCAGCCCGCCGGCCCAGGACCAAGTACATGTTCCTGGATGATGGAGAGAAAGGACCAGTCGCACACACCAATGCACTCTTCGCGTCGAGCGCGCGCGCTGATCCGTTTAGTCCACTGGTCGGGTGCTCCATGTCAATTGGTGCATCTTGATTCGCCAAAATCGGGTTGGGGGGTCGTCGCAAGGCTGGGGCCGGCGAATCTGCTTTCAAGTTTGCCCCCAAAGCTCACCTATGAGGATTTGTCAACTTTGAGACTATGAGACAGCCCCCCTGTAGCCTCCCCCCGCAAAACTGTGGGGATGCTTTCCTTGTGCTTTTTCCTTCAAACCTGATTTAGCAGAGTGACCCCCACAATAGCACAGCTCCGTATGACCATATGGGCCCTTGGTCAGTGTCCAAAGGTGGGGCGTCTGAAGGCCTGCGTGCCTGCGTGCTTGTGGACCGCAGGAACTGTGAAGATCTATGCAACTTGGGCTGCATTATCGCCTAGCTCCAAGATGGGCCTTCGACTTTTTTTGCCGGGCCCAAAGTGTGCCATGGAGTCAAGCTCGTGTTTCTGCATGAGGCGTTGCAGAATTGCGATTTGCCTGCGGGGGCAAGCCACGCAGGGCAACTTGAGTTTCAAGGAAAAGAGCCCCTGTCAAAACATGGGTTTCTAGCGATAGCTGGTCCTGGTCTCTGTGAGAAGGTTGTGGGTTGTGAGACACTTTGACATGGGCTCAAAGGGTCCTTTCCCGCTTTCAATAGCCTTTAAGACTCCAACCGTGCTTTGACTAGCATGATTTGGCTAGACACACCTGGAACATCGGGGGTGTCTAAAGGGAGCCGAAAGGAAACCATCCATTTGTCGGGGCCTTTAGGACACATCCATATAAATTCAACTCCAGTTTCAACTCCAGCTGAATCAGGAATGGATCATTTCCTGCCAGCTTCTCCGATGGTTGCAGCTTAGACGTTCATGGCTGGTCCAAGATCAACGCACTTGCTGGCCCGAGCCACGAAAGCCATCACCCTAAAAGGCTTCAAGCGTGGCAGGCTTCCGCTCCAACCTTGTCCTTTTGCCATGGCCAAAGCAAAGGAAGCAAACAAGAGGAACGGCCTGCCTGTTGCTTCGTCCTCTATCAGCTGGCGATGTGATCACAGGGGGTGTTTGTGTGTTTGTTTGTTTGTTTGTTTGTTTGTTTGTTTGTTTGTTTGTGTGTGTGTGAGACTGGACACTTTGCTGCACCTCTCGTTTCAATCACCACCCGCACAGAGGGGATGGCCTACCAAGTCGCAACTCCCAAGTGGGCCCAAAGGACACCAGCCATTTGTTCGGCAGGAAGGCTGTCCGGGTGTTTTAATGAATCCATCTCTCAAGCGCATTCAATCAATACGCGAGCATCAACAGGGCAACTTCTGGAGGAAACCGCTAAACAGCTTTTCCGGAATCCAAAGCGTTCTCTGGAGGTTGGGAGGGGGGCTCATAGTAAAATTAGTGAGCAGCCGAGCAGCCTCATGTTTGTGGGATATTAGCCCATCCCCCCAAAGGGACCATAGACAAGACAGGACGTTCTAACCAAGCCTAAGATGAGCTTGTCTCCAAATCAGAGGAACCGACCGAAATGGTTGGTTTCCTCCAACAAAAGGGTGCCCTTGACCTCTCCCTCTTGGTGTCCCTTAAAACTAACGGCCATCTCCCTTTGGTGCCCCGCTAAAGCAGCCAATGTCCGCTTAAGATAGAACCCGAAAACAATACCAACTACAAGCAAGACAGATGTGGGCATGGGTCAAAATTAAACGACCAGGGGACCGCAGGTTTTAGTCTTGGTTCCATTTACCAGGGTTCCCAAAACGGGTACCTATTGTTGACCCACAGCCATGTGGTGTCCTATGGGTCAAGGGGTGCAGGTGGGACCTTTGATCCCTCTTGGGTCAAGAAAGAACTGGCCTACACAAGCAACAAAACAAAATGACTAGGGTATTTCCCATGGCGTTCCTTCAAGTTGTGGCCCCCAAAATGAGTTCTTCGTTTCCCCCTTTTCCGTGACCCCAAAAAGGGCACCAAAAACGCCACGCCAAACAGATGGAGAGAACGAGTGTGTCTTTGCAGAGCCCCTAGTCGCTTGGGAACTCAAAGGTCTAAGCCATTGGAGGGCCCGAAAAAGAAAAACGATCCCAGGATCCTCTTCCACCAGGATGCGCTTTCGAGAACGGAAGAAGAAGCAGATGGGCTCCTCTCATTTCCCAGCTGAAAGTGATTTGGGTCTTTGCCCAAATCCGCTCGTCGGGGTGGTTTGGGCCAGCTGACAGGAGGTTCGGTGTTCCTGGGCCGTCCGCTTTTGGCTGATTTCCTCTCAAAACCCACCAACCACTAGAGGTCCCCCCCAAGAAAGCCAATGCAAACCCAGCCCGTTTCCACGAAAAGCAAAACGCAGCTCGAGGGGTGGCGCCTCGCCTCTTAGGTGAAGGCGGAGGAGCTGCAGCTCGCCGCCTTCGAAGACGCCTTCGCCTCCTTCGAGGCGAGGGCCGGTTGTGGGGCCGGTTGAAGGTGAGGCAACTGGGGGCTTTCGAGGTTGTGGCTTGCGAGGTTTGGGGCGATGGCGAAAGTTGAGGAGCTTTCGAGGTTTTGCCGAAGGTGAGGCAAAAGTGCGGGGGGGGGGAGGCGGTGGCTGGAACGCTGGAACCGGGTGTCTGGCTGAAGGAACCTCCCAGAATGTGGGTGGTTTTGGCGAGCTGGTTCTGATCTACAGATCGGTGCGAGAGATGGGAATGAGACATGGAGTCCTACCCCGAGATAAACCATTTGTTGTGGCGGTGTCCTTGAAATAGATATTCGGGAATCCCAAAACGGTTCATTCCGTTTCTCATGCCAACTCGCTATCACTGCAGCAAGTCTAAGGAGGTGGATGGGAGGGTTTGAGGTTCCCAAAATGGAGCGCAAATGAGTGGTTGGTCTAAAAGAAGAATTCCCGTGATCCAGACCGAATCAATTCGTAAGAGCACGGCAATCCACAGGGCTCGCTATGCTTTGCCTTTGGATTAGTTTAAGCATCACCTTGGGCCGCCTTCGGGGCGGGGGATCCTTTTGTAGTTAAAGGGCACATATGGGAGTTTCTCAAAAAGGTGGACCCCCTTTTTGTTGGCCCTAAAGGGAAACAACCGGAAGCCCACCTTGAGAACTCCCCCCGGTTCGACCCATCCGTTTTGTTTGATCAAAAGTTTCGCCAGGCTCAGCTCCTTTTTCGTTAGACCCATCCATTTTGACGAAAGAAACGCCAGGCCCAGCGCTTGGTGCTGCTGGTCTTGGGCAGCGACAAGGTTTTCTCGCTGCAGGGCCGACTGCACGGAGCTGTGGACCCCGAGGACGGCGTCGGCGATTGACGGCGTCGGGTGGAGGGGGAGGGGGGTTCACACGCACCTTTGTTCGGAGGGTGCAGACGGGGGGGTTTGCCCCCCCCAAACGGGCAAGTCTTTGGGGTAGGTGCCCTCCATGGTCTATTTTAGTGGGGATTGGGATGTTCACTGGGTACGATTTTGGGTTTTGCCCCATGGCCGTTTCAGGCATGGGACGGGTCCCGATCTACCGGGTCAGTGGGGCCCTGGATGCTCGCGCAGCCGCCGTTTCAGGAGTGCAGCTGCGTGTTGTCGGCCTCCGGCCACAAGGCTCGGATTGGGGGGAAGGGCTGCGGCACCGGAAACGTTAAGGGTGTCAAGCAAAAGTCTTCCAAACGTTCGTTTTGAACAGGGGGTTGCAATGTCCAAAAGTTGGAATCGGGCCCTACAAGTTGGAATCAGTTCCTGGCCTGTTGTGATTTGAGGATGGTTACTTCAGTGACACTGTCCCCCTTTCGCACAAAGACTCAGGCAGGCGAGGTGTTGGTGCCCGGTACACAAAAATCTCCAAGTGCCCAAGGGTTTGGTTGAACATGGCTGAACCCCTTTTCAATTTCCGGAACTGACGGTCCCTGTACTCCCCAGCGAAGCAGAGTTTACCTCGGGCACTTGGCTCAGTTCCGCGCCGTGGCGACCAGAAACCTGCCCAGTCATATGGGGGCTGCCTGAAAGAAATGGCTCCCCACCCTGCGAAATATCTGGGGTGTTGATTTATGAAATCAGCTCGACTTTTCCTGGACCCCTTTTGTTTTATGTGCTCGCAATGTGCATTTGGTGTTCAAGATCCTTATGATGTTGCAAAAACACATTTGGCCATCAGGAAGATTTAGGCCGTGCCGTCTAGCTCCCATCGGACCTATGTATGGAGAAAATGGCTATTGCGCTCTTTGACATGAATTATCTTTGCAACCATGGTCCAGCCATATGTGATCAGTAGTAAAAGGCAACCACCCTTTGCAAAGCACGGGAACCTGGCGTGTGCGCCGCTAACATGCTGAGAAAAGGTAAACCACGAAGGATCAATGAGGCGTTGCCAAGAACAAGCGAGGCACCGCTGTGCCTTGTGCCAGCAAAATAACGGGGTTCTCTCGCTGGCGACTTTTTCCTATCTTCAACCCGCTGAAGGGATGGTTCTCGGAAAGAAGGCAGGCGGCCAGGTCTTTGAGCGAGTATGTTATTGCCTGGGCGCGTGCCATTTTTCGAAACGCAAAGCTCTGGAGGTTGCAGTGACGCTGCGGAAGTTTGAGGCCAAGGGTAAGTGGCACCGTCTCTTTGAGTCAACTGGTGCGGGCACCCAGATGAGTACCGCGTTCGAAAAGATTGGATCGAGACAAAGATCACCAAAAGTTGTTTCCAAACATGGTTACCGTAAATACTGCCATCCAATCATGTTAGACCAGAACATATGGTGGATTGAAGTTGCGCTTTGTGTTGTTCGGATATTTTTTGCGCTACTCTCTGCCAATTTTTTTACATACCCGAATCGCCCGATTCGAATGCCAAATGCCCGATTCGCGTGTTGGGGCCTGTCGTCGACCTGAAGAAAATCGCCCGAAGCTTCGGCTCAGTTCCTTGAAGCCGTCGGGTGAACGATGCAGCTCCCCAACTTTGGTTTAATGTTGGCACCGGATTAGTAGAATTGGGCCCCCAAATTCTCCATTGTTTGGACGTCCCAAAAGTGAGCCTACAGAATTCTAGTGCCTCCATTGTTGAGGGGGGGGGGGGGCCCTTTATGAATCAAGTGCCAACATTATCTGCCCACACAAAGGGAGCACCTACTGCCACCCTGGTGCATGTTTGCCACAAGCATCTAGAATCCACAAGCATCTAGAAGCCCCATCCATGTACCGAACCTCAAATTGTTTTAATGTTAGCACCCGATCAGTAATGTGATAGTCAACAATGCAAAGTGTTTTTCCTTATTGTGGTTCCCCCCCAATTGATGGGGACCAGAATAACTGAAAACTTGTGTGTTTTTTTTTTTTTTTTGGGGGGGGGGGGGGTGGGGACCAGAATAACTGAAAACTTTTTTGCCGGGGGGGGGGGGGGAATCCAAAAAAATATCCACAACTCCACACATATCCACAAATAGCTGATGGTGGCCCACTTGCTTAAAAACATTCCCCTTTTAATTGGTTGCTCAAGCACAAAACCCAAAGCCAGCTGCAACCTCTGAAATTTGTAAACCATCCCCAGCCTCCAGCAAATAAACTGTCAGTTGCTTTACTCAAAAGCATTCCCTTTTAATTGGTGGCCCACGTACCTAAAAGCATTCCCCTTTCAATTGGTGGCCCACTTACTTAAAAGCATTCCCCTTTCAATTGGTGGCCCACTTGCTGAAAAGCATTCCCCTTTCAATTGGTGGCCCACTTGCTTAAAAGCATTCCCCTTTCAATTGGTGGCCCACTTACTTAAAAGCATTCCCCTTTCAATTGGTGGCCCACTTGCTTAAAAGCATTCCCCTTTCAATTGGTGGCCCACTTGCTTAAAAGCATTCCCCTTTCAATTGGTTTCTTTCTAGCTCAAGCCCTCCCTGGCTGAAAGGCACACCCTTTGAATGGAAAGTAATTAGTATTCCAACAAGTATGCTCAGGAAGAGGTGGTTGCAATACTAAAGTAGTGTTCCAAAAAGTCTGCTCAGGAAGAAGTGGTTGCAATACTAAAGTAGAATTCCAAAAAGGAAGTGGCTGCAATACTAAAGTAGAATTGGGCCCCAAAATCCTCCATTGTTTGGACGTCCCAAAAGTGAGCCTACAGAATTCTAGTGCCTCCATTGTTGAGGGGGGGGGGGCCGTTATGAATCAAGTGCCAACATTATCTGCCCACACAAAGGGAGCACCTACTGCCACCCTGGTGCATGTTTGCCACAAGCATCTAGAATCCACAAGCATCTAGAAGCCCCATCCATGTACCGAACCTCAAATTGTTTTAATGTTAGCACCCGATCAGTAATGGGATAGTCAACAATGCAAAGTGTTTTTCCTTATTGTGGTTCACCCCCAATTGATGGGGACCAGAATAACTGAAAACTTGGTTTTTTTTTGGGGGTGGGGGGGGGGGGGGGACCAGAATAACTGAACACTTTTTTGCGGGGGGGGGGGGGGGAATCCCAAAAAATATCCACAACTCCACACATATCCACAAATGGCTGATGGTGGCCCACTTGCTTAAGTTCCCCTTTTAATTGGTTGCTCAAGCACAAAACCCAAAGCCAGCTGCAACCTCTGAAATTTGTAAACCATCCCCAGCCTCCAGCAAATAAACTGTCAGTTGCTTTACTCAAAAGCATTCCCTTTTAATTGGTGGCCCACGTACCTAAAAGCATTCCCCTTTCAATTGGTGGCCCACTTACTTAAAAGCATTCCCCTTTCAATTGGTGGCCCACTTGCTGAAAAGCATTCCCCTTTCAATTGGTGGCCCACTTGCTTAAAGCATTTCCCTTTTAATTGGTTGCTCAAACACAAAACCCAAAGCCAGCTGAAGCCGCTGAAATTTGTAAACCATCCCCAGCCCTGAAACTGCAACTTCGTTATTTAACCGTGTTTAAGTAATAATAATAATAATAGTAGTAATACTAATAGTAATAGTAGTAGTAATAATAATAATAATAATAATAATAATAATAATAATAATAATAATAATAATAATAATAATAATAATAATAATAATAATAATAATAATACTAATAATAATAATAATAATAATAATAATAATAATAATAATAATCATAATCATAATAATAATAAAACAATAACATTAATAATAATAATACCAATAACAATAATAATAATAATAATAATAATAATAATAATAATAATAATAATAATAATAATAATAATAATAATAATAATAATAATAATAATAATAATAATAATAATAATAATAAATAATAATAATAATAATAATAATAATAATAATAATAATAATAATAATAATAATAATAATAATAATAATAATAATAATAATAATAATAATAATAATAATAATAATAATAATAATAATGATAATAATAATACTAATAATAAAAAGTAATAATAAACAATCAGGACAAGGGTGCCCCTCACAGACCACAATGAACCACAACAATGGCATTCTTTAGGGGGACCACATTAGTTGTAAGTAAGCCCCCAGCCCCCTCCAGAAAATGAACTGTCAGTTGCTTTACTCAAAAGCATTCCCTTTTAATTGGTGGCCCACTTACTCAAAAGCATTCTCAATTGGTGGCCCACTTACTTAAAATAATTCCCCTTTCAATTGGTTGCTCAAACACAAAACCCCAAGCCAGCTGCAACCTCTGAAATTTGAAAACCATCCCCAGCCCTGAAACTGCAAATTCTTTATTAAAACGTGCTTGACAATGAAAAAAACAAACAGGACAAGGGTACCCCTCGCAGACCCAACTGAACCACAACAATGGCATTCTTTAGGGGGACCACATTAGTTGTAAGCCCCCAGCCCCCTCCAGAAAATGAACTGTCAGTTGCTTTACTCAAAAGCATTCCCTTTTAATTGGTGGCCCACGTACCTAAAAACATTCCCCTTTCAATTGGTGGCCCACTTACTTAAAAGCATTCCCCTTTCAATTGGTGGCCCACTTGCTTAAAAGCATTCCCCTTTCAATTGGTGGCCCACTTGCTTAAAAGCATTCCCCTTTCAATTGGTGGCCCACTTGCTTAAAAGCATTCCCCTTTCAATTGGTGGCCCACTTGCTTAAAAGCATTCCCCTTTCAATTGGTGGCCCACTTGCTTAAAAGCATTCCCCTTTCAATTGGTTTCTTTCTAGCTCAAGCCCTCCCTGGCTGAAAGGCACCCCCTTTGAATGGAAAGTAATTAGTATTCCAACAAGTATGCTCAGGAAGAGGTGGTTGCAATACTAAAGTAGTGTTCCAAAAAGTCTGCTCAGGAAGAAGTGGTTGCAATACTAAAGTAGAATTCCAAAAAGGAAGTGGCTGCAATACTAAAGTAGAATTGGGCCCCAAAATCCTCCATTGTTTGGACGTCCCAAAAGTGAGCCTACAGAATTCTAGTGCCTCCATTGTTGAGAGGGGGGGGGGCCCTTTGTTAATCAAGTGCCAACATTAGCTGCCCACACAAAGGGAGCACCTACTGCCACCCTGGTGCATGTTTGCCACAAGCATCTAGAATGCACACGCATCTAGAAGCCCAATCCATGTACCGAACCACAAATTGTTTTAATGTTAGCACCCGATCAGTAATGTGATAGTCAACAATGCAAAGTGTTTTTCCTTATTGTGGTTCCCCCCCAATTGATGGGGACCAGAATAACTGAAAACTTGTGTGTTTTTTTTTTTTTTTTGGGGGGGGGGGGGGGGGGACCAGAATAACTGAAAACTTTTTTGCCGGGGGGGGGGGGGGAATCCAAAAAAATATCCACAACTCCACACATATCCACAAATAGCTGATGGTGGCCCACTTGCTTAAAAACATTCCCCTTTTAATTGGTTGCTCAAGCACAAAACCCAAAGCCAGCTGCAACCTCTGAAATTTGTAAACCATCCCCAGCCTCCAGCAAATAAACTGTCAGTTGCTTTACTCAAAAGCATTCCCTTTTAATTGGTGGCCCACGTACCTAAAAGCATTCCCCTTTCAATTGGTGGCCCACTTACTTAAAAGCATTCCCCTTTCAATTGGTGGCCCACTTGCTGAAAAGCATTCCCCTTTCAATTGGTGGCCCACTTGCTTAAAAGCATTCCCCTTTCAATTGGTGGCCCACTTACTTAAAAGCATTCCCCTTTCAATTGGTGGCCCACTTGCTTAAAAGCATTCCCCTTTCAATTGGTGGCCCACTTGCTTAAAAGCATTCCCCTTTCAATTGGTTTCTTTCTAGCTCAAGCCCTCCCTGGCTGAAAGGCACCCCCTTTGAATGGAAAGTAATTAGTATTCCAACAAGTATGCTCAGGAAGAGGTGGTTGCAATACTAAAGTAGTGTTCCAAAAAGTCTGCTCAGGAAGAAGTGGTTGCAATACTAAAGTAGAATTCCAAAAAGGAAGTGGCTGCAATACTAAAGTAGAATTGGGCCCCAAAATCCTCCATTGTTTGGACGTCCCAAAAGTGAGCCTACAGAATTCTAGTGCCTCCATTGTTGAGAGGGGGGGGGCCCTTTGTTAATCAAGTGCCAACATTAGCTGCCCACACAAAGGGAGCACCTACTGCCACGCTGGTGCATGTTCGCCACAAGCATCTAGAATGCACACGCATCTAGAAGCCCAATCCATGTACCGAACCACAAATTGTTTTACCGAGGTAAGGAGTTGCAGGAGCATTTGGTCAAAGACTTCATTTGACCGCCGCGCGCTCACTCGGAAAGGGTGGGGCTGTCTGAAAAGGGGACATGCAAGAGTTGTTGGTACCCATAGGCTTTCTTTGGTTGGCACACACACACACACCCACGTGGTTGAATGAGGCTTCCAGCTATCCCATACAAGAACCCAATATTGCTTGGTGTTTGGGCCGTCTCCTAAGAGCCCGGGCGCATAAATGATATCGCCAGCCTGCGACCGAAACTGTTGACATGGGAAGGGTCAGTCATGGTTGTTGTTGGGAAACAATGAAAAAATAGTGGCTTGGTGGAAAATCCCCACTTAACTGCTAAAATTTAATTTTTTGCTCCCCTTCCAACGTCAACCAAGCAGTGACTCCCGAGAGTCTCTGTCTCAACCTGGCATTTGGCCCCCCCCAAAACAGCTCGGACGAGCACTTCACTTGGAAACATGAATGTTTCAATTTGCTTGTCAGCCGCAAGTCCACTCCAGAAGAGGTGAATTTGTCCTTCATTTTCGATGCTTGGGCCTCAACAGTGGCAGATCTGGCGCACGGCTGGAAGCCCTGGATCTTGTCATGCACCTGGCGGGGCTTACCGCGCACCACATCATTGGGAAAAGCGCTGGGGTTTTCATCAGCCAGGCCTTGACAGTGTGTCTATATAAGTATATTTCCATATATATATATATATGTTTATATATGTGTGTTCGTGTGTTTGTGTGTCTGTGTGGTTGTGTGGCTGTGCGTTTATGTGTCTGTGTGAGTTTGTGTGTGTGTGTGTGTGTGTGTGTGTGTGTGTGTGTGTGTGTGTGTGTGTGTGTGATTGTGAGTCTGTGTGTCTGTGTGCCTGTATGTCTGTATGTCTGTGTGTTTGCACATATATATATATATATATATATATATATAGTACTATGTTTTCTCGTGGTCTGCCTGTCTCTGTGTGCGTTGCCTGACCATCGCACATAATTTGTTGTTTGGTTGTTTGGTTGTTTGGTTGTTTGGTTGTTGCTTGGTCGGCAGAGTTTGGGTTGGCTCGGTTGCTTGAGGTTGCTTCATTGCAGGCTTCTGCCTGTTGAAGTGCATTTTGTCAGAGTGGAGCTTGGGTTCGTGTTGTTTGGTTTTTGGGGGTGCTTAGGACAGGGCTACGTGTGTTTTCTGGCTGAATGTGGCTGGGATCAAATGTGGTTGCTCAAAAGACTTTCCTCCTTTTCCCGCGCCTGGAACCGACCACAAGACCAGTGCCTCTTTTTTTTCCCTTTTCCCATGATTGTCGTTGGGAAACATGTTACATTTTGGCTTATTGTGGTTTAGTGTTTGAAATCCAACCACTTAACTGCTAAAATCGTTTTTTTTGCTTCCCTTCCAACGTCAACCCTGGATTCCGGAGGTTTCAGGTGAAGAGGAGCTGGTTCAAATTGTCAAAGCCGCGGCCACTAAAAGCGCGGCGGCCGTTCTCTGATTCTTTAGCTCGGTGGAGGTCTGGAAATACTAGGTGTTGATTATGCTCATTTTTTCAATTGATTTTTTGCATGGATGCAAGAGTTTTTTGGCGGAAGGGAAATACCGGGTGTTGATTACAGATCTCTCAAATATTGACACCGGATGTATGGATTGGGAGAGTTTTTGGAAAGCGGCCTTTTTAAAGTTGGTCTGGGCGTGGGGGAAAGGATTCCTGGGTCGATACAACTCTTTCCAAACAATCTGCTTAAGTGAGCCTGCTTGTGGGAATGTAGGTCGTTTGAGCCTTCGCCAATCAGGACCGCTGGTTTTGTGAGCAATGCCATCGCCAGTTAGGAACATCTGGTGTGAGCAGTGTCGCAGCATTCCCGGCCTGCCCCGCTCACGCCAATTTTTGCGCAAGTTTTTCAATGTGGTGTAGTGACAAATTAAATGACACGTCACATCAGACTTGACTTGGACCTGAGAACACGGACCATTGTCACAGGGAATCAACCACCTCTGGGTCTGGAGGGGCTTGTATAGAAGTGGACACTCGACCAGCACCAACTAAGACAGAACATTGAATGGGTGTGTCTAATGTGGGTCCAAACTCCAGAGTGGATTTGCTTTTGGTTATCCAAAAGGGGCACCTAACTTGTGGTTTCGCCCGAATCACCTGTATTGTAAAGAGGGGTTATCAGGCAGGAAGAGAGAGCGCTGCTTGCCCGAACCTCCTCCAGGACAAAGGATCCCTGTTGCGGGATTCCGCTTCAATGCAGAGGCCAAAGTCGAACTTTCCACTTTCAGTTCGTTTACGTCAGACAGTGAAGTCAGGCAAACAAAGTACAGCCGCGTTGTGGCCTTGTGTGGGTGTGGGTTAAAAATCGGTACCCAACATGGAACCCTGCTAAATGGAAGAATTGGCGAAACTGCGCGGTTGTTGTGGTGGTTCAAAAATTGACCCATACCCGTGTGGGTTTTGCCAACGTGGCTTTCCCTCATTTCGGGTTTCCATGGCGAAGCGGCTGGCCGGGCTCCCGTGAGCTCTCGTTTCACGCATGCGTGCCCGTTCCGCTCCTTCGCTTCGTGGTAAGGTATCACGGTTGGGTTGCCAATTGAAGATGGACACTCATTTTAGTGGGGTGAGAGTTAAGGGGGACATATATGAAGCCCAGTGATGATGGAACTGAAATTTGCCATTGGGAGGAGCAGCCCTTTTGCACGTACTTTCGAGTTTTAAGTGTTTCCTTTCCAGATCTTGATAAACCAGCTAACCGGAAAGCACATTTCTTGAAGCTTCCGGTTTGAGAAGCCCCTTAAAGGCCCCCGTTTCGAGGCCAGTCCACCGTCGACCAAAAGCCTCCTGACCAGTCGCGTTGGCCAAACAAGGAGAGGACCGGAAGAAGCGTAGAGACAGGACCAGGGTACCCCAAGATCCTCCCAAAATCCAGTTCTCGCCATGGCTTGTTGACTCTGGCAGCATGGGGGGGTTATCAATGAGCCTATAGGGACCTTGACGAGGGAAGGGCTTGTGAGAATGACATCTTAAGGGCTTGGGATGAGGCTGTTCAGTGTTTGATTTCGGCTGCAACTTGCTCATGTCACCGAGGAGCTCCCCATCCCAAGTTGGACTTGTTACCGGGGAAGATCAAAAACAGCTCAGACTTTGTTGGGTCAATCCGCTCAAGCCATGAAAGATGGGCGCGCGTGGCACCAAAGCCGGTAATTACTCGGACGTCCAAGCGGAGCCGAGTCTTGTTGCGGCGGTGCTGGTTTGCCCCGACTTTCGGCACTGACTTTCGCATTACACCACCCTTTTATCATTTTGGTGGCAAGCAAGAAGCCCCATGTGTTTTTTGGGTGGGGCGCATCTGTTCTTGGACTTGCTCCCTCTCTTTGTTGCCACTGATTTTAGTGGAAAGCAAGAAGCTCCGCGACTTGATTTGGGGCTATGAATTGGGCTTGCATGAAGGTCTGTTGAGTGAGTCATGAGCCAACCGCATGTGGGCCCATGTGGCCATGGGAAGTGAGGCAAGTTGGGGCAAGCCGCTATGTGAGCAGCTGGACGTGGAGAGGCGGTCCGTATGGCTGCGCGAAGCCAGTGGATGAATGAGGGGAAGGAACCCAAAAAGGCGGGGCAAAGAAGATTCCCCTAAGGAGGGTGCTTTTTTGGGTTGACAGTTAGTCTGCAGAGAGTTTGACTGCAGGGTATGAGGAGAGTATGGTGAACTTGGTGGGGGTTAAACCAGCTTGCAAGCGCATCCATCTCGACCTGGCTTATTCCATCCATCAAGCATCTCCCCAGCTGAACTGGTGGGTTCCACCATTGGCACTACATTTGCCTATGATTGGAAGACTCAATCATGTCGAGCCCTGATAAATTAATCCGCCCGGTTGTTAATCAGGCAGGTTTCTTCTTTCTTCATGAGGGGCGCGTGATTTTAAAGGGAACCCAAATGGACACCACCTATTGCTCGGAAACAGGGCAGCCTTTTGGGGAAACCACTCATTGGGTTCCTATTTTGAGGAAATACGGACTAACTGAATACTGGCTTGGGAGCTGAACCTCGAACCATCCTGCACCACAAAAAAGCTGGGCGGTCCGGCAAGGGTTTTTCCAGCTCTTTGGAGGCGCCTGGTTCTGGAGAACTGCAAGCCGAGTGCATTTGAACGTACCCCCTTTCCATGCACAGGAACGCGCAGGTTCTCGAGGAAAGTGAAAATCCTGCCGTGCGTTGCAGAGGCAGCGTTCCTGGAAGTCTGATCCTGGCTCGAACCCGTGTTTTAACCGTTTTTTCTCTTTTCTGTCCTTGCCAAGGTTACCTTGTTCCAATTTTTTGCACAGCAAATGGAGAAGACATGTTGGCTGATGCGTCAGTGGGCTTTCCCAGACCCGACCTTATTGTCATATGGCCCACTAGTGCAGGATTCCGCTCGATCATGTCGCAAGCAAGGTGCCAAAAGGACAACTCAGTGAGGCACGGAGGACCTTTTAGGTGTACCGCTCAAACAGACGTCGCCAAACCACCCAAATACCCCACTCAAGCTGAAACGAAGGGACCGACCTGCATTTGATTGGGCGAAGCGGGCGGGCGGCGCCGCACTTTTGATTGCGTGTAGTTTTCGGGGGATTCCTTTGTTACCAGGTCTTGACTACGACAATTGCAGGTTTCCTTTTGCCAAAGAAGGCAGAAACACGTCGACCCCGGATGAATCAACCTTACGGATCCAAAGGGAAAGAACCCTCTACAACGGCACTCCAGGAATCCAGCAGTTAGGGATGAACCCTGAGGCAAAATTGGGGCCAAAGGGCACATCTTTTTTCAAGTCCGGCACCCCTTGTTGGCTTCTGCCTTTGAGACCACTGAAGGACATCTCCCAAATGGATGGGCTATCCTTGGTGGGCCTAGGGGTTCTACCAATGGACCTTCAGTCGGGCCCAAACGCTGAGGCAATCTCCATCTCCGTTGCTCCAAAAGTTTCGCGCTCTTCCTTTCTTTTGGGTTCATCCACGGGGCGACCCGTCGAGTACTCTGAATATGGAAGCTCCCAGTCCTCCGGAAATGGAACCAAGTCTTCCAAAGTCCTGGGAGATTGCATGGAATCGCCTGGGGGAGGGTAAGCCAATTGAGGCGGGGACCCAATACTCCATGGGCGAGCTCCTGCGCATGGTCGAGGATGAGGCGGGACTCTTCCTGGGCGCTAGTGCGCCTGCTTTTCGTGGCGGGGGGGTGGGGTGGGTGGAGGGGTTCGCAAATGTACTTGTCGGTTCTTGCGCCTTTTAGACCATTCCAGGGTGCCCTTTTTGGGCTCCAGATCCCCAGTGGGTTTTGGGATCCGGGTCGCCTTGTAGCCCCAACATTTAACGTTGGATTCCCCGAGGTGTTCCAAACGGCAAAAGGACCGCCCCGCACGACTGCCATAGAAAAACTAAAAGTAGCGGGGGGGGGGGGGGGTTGGGGGGAGGCGGCGGCCCCTTTTTGCCAAGATGCTCGAAGAAGTGATGATTCAAAAACTGGGGTGCCATGATCCAAGAAAGGAAGCAAGATATGACTCAAGAAAGGAAACAAGGCGTGCCATGATCCAAGAAGTGTGATAGAAAAAAAGAAAAACAGCGGGAGGGTTGGCAGGGTGGCTTCCCAAAGCTTTCAGGAGGACATCGACCCACAGCAGCTCTGGATGCTCTCCACGCACATGCCCGAAGCCCCGTCTGCTTGCTCGGGGTGTCGTGCCCCGAAAAGAAATGCTCGGTTTCTGATTGTTTTTTGTGTTTTTGGTTTTTGTTTGCTTGGGTTTGGTTTGCTTTGTTGTGTGGTGTTGTTGTTTTGTGTTGTGTTTTTTGTTTTTCGTTTGCTTGTTTGTTGGTTTGGTTTGGCCTGGCTTGGTGTGTTTGTTTGTTTGATTCTTTGGTTCTATCACGTGTTCTTCATCTTTGATCCTGGTGGCCATGCGAAACAAGGACATCTTTTCATAGGTTGATTTCAATGTGAAGCCCTCCAGAACAGAACAGCGTCAAAGCAGAAAGCAGGGTGTCGCGCGACAATTGGATCGAAATGACCATTGGTACTGAACAGGAAACAATAACGCCAAACCATTTCAGCAGGCCAACGCTTTAGACACATCAACAGAGTGTGTGAATCTGAGATGGTTCCATGTCAAAAGTGCGGTTGTGCTAGGTCACTACAATCCACACAGC
Organism: Effrenium voratum; assembly: GCA_963377175.1. Classification (NCBI taxonomy): domain Eukaryota; class Dinophyceae; order Suessiales; family Symbiodiniaceae; genus Effrenium; species Effrenium voratum. The sequence continues at coordinate 399,019 of CAUJNA010003211.1, forward strand.
AGGCCCCGACCGCAAGTCTTCAAATTGAGGTTCTAAACTTTTACATCACCTGGACAGAAGATTGAACCACTTACCTGGCATTTTGTGCAACTTTCCCCTTAGACTCCTGCAAGCCTAGAAATTCCCAAGCTATTTGCAAGAGGCCAAATTTCAACCCTGGACTAAATCAATACCAAGAAACGTATCCGTTTGTGTAGGGTGAAACATTGGCCCTCAAATAGCTGGAAACGGGTCGGGGAAGTATATCAGCGGTCCGCATTCCTGTGATGGTGTTTTGCAAGTTCGTTATTGAGTAAACGCCAAATTGACCAGAGGCAAGTGGACAGTTTGACCGAACCTCGTGTCAAGGGATTGACCACCACCCCTATCAGGTCTCTTGACGCATACCATGTATGGGACGGGACATTGACCTATCAAGGCATCCAGCCTTTGCCACAGCAACTATCAAGAACTCATCTCAGGTAACCCTGTCCCTTCTGACCATGGTTCTTTAAGAGACCCTCATAACTGTCTAAATTCCCTGAGGGGTTGATGGCTTCGTTCCAGGCCCCAGAGGCCCTCAGTTTCGCCCAGGAAAAGCGAGCGAGGGGGCGATTGGCACATGGCGCGCGCCGGGTGCCCTGGGGATCTTCCAGGGACCAGCACCAGCGCGCCTCAAGAAGCCACACGAGCGGACGGCATCCGTTCCTTTGGGTTTCGGGTCCCGGGTGTTCTTAGCGCCTTCGGTGTTGTGGTCAGGAGTGCTTTTCGGGGGGTCTGCCGGGTCCTTGGGTTTCCTTTGGGTGTCCGTTTCCAGAAAAAAAACAACAACTACCCTTGTGCCAGGAGTGTTGGATCATCCTCCTTGGGTTAGTCCCACCCATTTTCTCTCCCAGTTGAAGCATACCAGCAATGCTGGCCGCTGACTCGTATACCCTTTTGTTGGGATCTGCTTCCCCAAGGCGAGGACTGTTATATGTAGAAGTTGATATGCATATCAAAGGCTGAATATATATATATATATATATATATGCCCATTTCTGCAACCCCTGGTATGAACCCCTAGTTTGTGGGTTAATGAACCGTTAGTTGTGGCTTAATTCTGGGGAGTCAGGCCCCAAAGGTCCCAATGGCCACGGGTAAAAATATATATATATATGTGGACCAATACAATCAGCCTTTGAACATATACCCGAATATACCCAAAGGTCGATGGCCTTTTCAAAAGGCGGGGTGCACGATGGATCATGTTTGATCCCTGGCTGCCAAAGTATCACTCCAGACTTATGCTCAGTGCCCCGAATGTTCACCTTTCAATTCCAGATTTGGAGAGGATGTGTTGTCAAGCGGGTTGAACCAGATCCCCGAAGAGAAATTGACTAGTGGTTGCCAACATGACACCCATCGGAGGGCGCCCAAGGGGTCCCACTTTTCTGGGGACAGAACAGGACTCTCTCATTTGGGGACAGGGCTGAAGAAATCTAAGAGGCCCTGTAAAAAGTAGCCTTTTTTGGCGGGAGGGTTCCCCTAAGTAGACCACAGAAAAAAAGTTGGTACCCTTATTCTAACCTCTCGGCTGGAGGACCTAGGAGCAGGTTTGCCCATGTCACCCAGTCAGATGGATCACCGTGTCGCTTCCTGCACCCAGTGAAGCCAAGGCCCCCGATACGCCGTACCCCGTGTCGCCTTTACCCCGCGTGCGAGCAACTGACTTGATGCCGTAGGTTTTTTGTGGCTCCCCTTTTGCTGGTGTTAAACAGTACCTTGTCAGCCAATTTGAAGTGAGACTCCTTTAAATAACAGGCAGGTTTGAAAGAGACATACAGGGAGACCTTTGATATTGGTGGTCTATTGTCAGCCAAAAGTGCACAAGAAAGGCGCCTTTCAGCACATCATATATACCACAGGGCAAAACGATCATCCAGCGCCTGTTGGAAGTGAGCGCACCACCTGTTGGTTGTCAAAGCTTGCGGACCACCGTACAGGCACCCCTATTTTCAGTGGTTGCCATCTCGAAGTTCCAGTTTCCATTTCGCGGCTTGGTCCACCTGAGCCCTCCTTTCCTCCATGACGTTTCAGCAAAAACATTGCTTCTGATTGCTTCAGGCGATGTGTGTGGATCCCAGTTGCTTGGAAAAGGGGAACGGTGCAGACTGACAAGGGTTGAAGTCATTCCCCTGCTTGATGGTTGACATGAGGGTCCCATGTTCTCTTTTCCACCATGTCAAAGTGACAAGTATCCACCTGGCATGCCATGACAACTGGCCTGTTTGTTGGTCGCACCGCTCGGGCACAAAGCTTGAGGTGGAGAACCTGACCTGGCGCTTGCGGAATATGTGGAGCAAGGGCCAGGACAGCGGCCAGCGATGTTTTCGGACTCAGGTTGTCTCATGGGAAGGGCTTCCCTTTGAAAGGCCAGCGCTGGAGACCCTGTTTGGTGCCCTTTAAAAGGGCTCGGCGCCGGGGCCCGGAAGGCGATGTGTTTAATCTGGGAGGTTTTACTGCGAACCCCGCCCGTAAAATGCGGGGTTTTTTGAGCCGCAGACCCGACCACGCACTCCATTGCACGCCTCTGCCCATGCCTGGCACGTGGTGCCTGCTCACCCGCCACGCTCCGCCGCCCGACTGCGCACATGGCCTGGGAGGGGGTCGGCGTGCTCGCAGGACCACTGTGCCCACACACCGTCATGGTAGCGCACGCTTTGCAGACGAAAACAGCTTGTCCGTTGACTGGACCTTGTTTCTTGCGACCTTCGGCCACTGAAGGCTCCATGTAAGAGCATGCCTGGGCCGCAGACACGCTCTTCTTAGTTGGGCTTTGAAGCCCACATACCTTTCCCTGAGAGCGTGTGGGCAGGGACTAGAATTCTGAAGCCGGGCCAATGGAGGTGGGAGCAGATAAGGGGATTTGCCCTCCCACACCACCTAGCACCTGCGCCGGGCGTTGCTGACTTTGTCCTTCGAAGTCTTTAGCTTTCGCTGGGGCTTGTAGATTATTCCCGAGCTTTGCCATGAACTTCCATTGAGATTCATGCGATTTGTTCCTTCCCGAATCTCAGGACGAGCTGCTACTTTCTGGACATTTCACGTTCACGTTTCTTTTCTTTACAGCCAATCCACTGAGGAAATGCCATTCTTATTTGTGATGAGGTTTGTTGTTGTTTGTAGCCCAATCTCTTGGCCAGATCGACATTGAGTCAATCATTGAGTTGGATTCTCGAGTGCGAGGGACGTCTCAGAGCTGGCCCATTTGTCAAAACGATCCCTGTCTGTCCATTTGCAAAGACGCAGGGCGCCGCAAATCATATCGATGCGTCCTTCAAAAGCATTAAGCCAAAACGGTACACACGTAGATCGAAATGTTCTCTTTGAAGGTCCAAAACACTGGCAGGCGCGTGACCTCTCAAAAAGGCTTCTCTTGGAGCCACTGTAATGTTTTTGGCAAACAACTGCTGCCGCCTACGTCAATCGTGGGCCCGTAAAAGCCCGGCGGCAAGCTTAAGTGAGTTGTCTTTGAAAAGGTGTTCTTTTCCAGAATCTGGCCGCTCGCGTGTACAGCATTCGAAAGGATCCCATGAGAAAAAAAAACACCATTCCACGGGTCAACCTGTGACTGTCTTGGCACTCTTGCAGGTAACCCCTTCCAGTTCCTTACCTCCGGGATTTTGCCATGGATCTAGGGGCAACTTCGCCATTCTTTCTAGGGATCCTTCTTTCTAGAAACCCTCCAGACTCCCAGGCAAAACGGGTTTTTGAAAAGAAGCATGGTTGAAAAGAATGGAACAGGAAAATCAACCCCTAGAGGTCTCAACAAGGGGGGCTTAAAGCAGAGGGGGTAAGAGGGTAAAGGGGGATGGTTTGCCCTGGTCACCGGCTCTGTGTTGTTCTTTTTTTAAAACATATATATATATAAATACATAAATATATATTTATAATTATTTATATATACATATTATTATCATTATTATTACTATTATCATTATTATTATTATCATTATTATCATCATTATTATTATTATCATTATCATTATTATTATTATTAAGTTGAAGCGAACCCGGGCCGGCTTTTCGTGCGATCGAACCTTCAGGAGCCCAAGACAGTCTCCAGCGCACAGAAGCTGCTGCAGTTCCTGGAGAAGCCGCGCGGCCCAAATCGAATCGAGGTCGCACTTTGGAAGCATAGGCTTGACTGCTATTGGGTTGGATCTTTAGACTTTAGCTGTTGGGGAAATAAAGGTGTTCTCCACTAAACCCACGAAAAGTTAAGCTTTTTGCAGGGGGGTCAACAGCAACCAAGTAGGTATTGAAGGTATTTTCGGAGCCAGGGGACACCCCTGCCGAAACGAAGGGACTTCCAAGTGAAGAAGTTTTTGAGCATAGGTGTCCTTGACTGGTGGTTTTGGTTGAAAAATGGATGGCGATTCCTGGCGTACCTGGTGGTGTTTTCTCATCTACCAGGGTCATCTATTTCCCGAAGTCTCACTTGGAAAGGGTTTCCTATGTTGGGTGTTGCTCAAAAGAGCAGAGGATCCCCAAAGACCCTACTCTCTGCCGTATTAGGAGCACACTGAATCTCAAGCTCCGCTTTGACACTATGGGAAACCGGTTTTTGGTATTTACAGGGAAATCAACTCATTCCAGGGTTTCTCAGGTGCAGGATTGCGTCCATCCACAGTATGTTGGGTGTGGCTCAAAAGAGCCAGGGACGCGCAGGTTTTAGTTGCTGGTTCCATTTACAAAGGCACCATGTCGGTACACTTGTTTGTGCCATAGCCACGTGATGTTTTGAGGGTACCCTTCTTGCACTCGTTTGAAGGGAAACTCGCCTCCAGCGATGCCAAACAACGTTCTTGTCATCATGTTCCTCACTTTGCTGCGAAAAGCTGGAGATATTTTCCAAACATGTGTCTAGGCACGCGTCGTTTAGAAGGGCTGGCTTGAGATGCTGCAGGCTTTTGCATGAGATCGACGTTCGGGCGTTTGGTTGTGGTTGCGAAGGCTTACAGACGGCGCGGCATCGGTTCAATCGTGATGGAAGCCGCCTGCAGAATGCCTGCGAATGGCTTACGATTGCCGTGACGACGACGAAGAGCTGCCAATTTGATATGGGCATAAATTTGAACACCAGGGGAAGGCAGATTTGAGTCCATGTTTGTATTTACTATGCTACCATTTGGGGCTACCCTATTTTGACCCACAGCCATGTGGGTTTGGTGCCATTGGAACACCCTGAGAACTACGGACCCGAAAGGAGAAAGCTGTTGAATGGGGACAACCCTCCCAAAGGCTCGTGGTCATAAATCCCAAGCGTCACCAAAGGGCCCCCATCGCCCCCCCGCCCCAAATATATATATGTATATATATAATAACATAAAATACAAAATAAATACACAAATACCCGTATCTTTGTGAGGTCTTGGGAGATATTGTAGTGGGGATTCCCATCCCCTTCAATGTTTCAGCAAAACTTTCCTTTCCATGGTCAAGTTGGGGTTGGGGACATGGGGACTCACGAACCTTCAAGCACGAAGCCTGGGATGAAGCAGTGTCCTTTTTAGGTCAGCTTGGTTGAAAATAGAGGGGTTCCACTGATGTCAATTGGCCCAAAGCAGTTGCTTCCCTCGAAGCTTGACGGAAGAACTAGGGACGTATCCCGTCCATGGTGGGAAATGGCATATTTTTGGCTGCTTGCTGGTTGAGCGGAACCCGTGCATTGGGCCTGTGGATTATGAATCAAGAAGGTGCCGGTTTTTCCCTCGGGGGTCGCGCTCAAAGTAGTTCCAGGTTGCCAGTGGGTGGATTTTGTTGAGCCCGGCCTATGAAAGTGTCTTCTAACCGGGGAATGTGAATTCTTATTTCGGGGTTTAAAAGCATAGCAAAAACATATTTCAGTTGATTTTACCTGGTCCTGGGGATATGTTTTATTAAGTGTTTTGCATCTTGGGCGGGCCTTCAACATATTGCATGTTTCAAGACTACTTGTGGGGTGGATGGCGAGTCTTTCTCCTGTGGCTGCTGTGGGGGGAGAAAGTCGCTGGTAGTCTGGGACTCGTTTGGATATGGGATTCACAAAACGGCGAGCTTTTGAGTGTGGGATTTTACGCAAGTTGGGCGCTGGTTGGGGAGCAGACATGCTTTGGGGAAATCGTGGCAACCGATGAAGCAACTCCTTGATGAATGGGAGACTTCCATTTGCAGAGGACTCCCTCTCTTGTAGAGATGTCATTTCCTCTTGGGATCTTCTTTTTCGAATGCCTGTTTTTTGAAGCGAGCAAGCATTTGGAGGCATATGTCAATCATGTTTCGTTCAACATTGTGGTTGAACAAGGACTCTTCTGGGTTATAAATACTTGTTTAAGTCGTATTTTGGGATAGACTACATATGACGCATAATCTGAAAGTATCCCCCTAACGGCTGGGGTTCCGGAAGGGTTCCGGAAATTGCTGGGGATACATTTCTGTGTTTTTGGGGTTCCCCGGGTTGCGCAGCTCCGGAAGGGTTCCTGGGGATATGGCCATGGGTTGCATAAGCTATGGCGATCCCATTTTGGGGTGGATGAACATCCATTTGCCAGCTATTTGGATGTTCACCAGGGGTACAGGGTTTTGACCCACAGCCATATGGCCATGGGTCAAAAGCCAAATCGTAACCCCCAGTGAACATCCCAATCCCCACTAAAATAGGTTCTAAAATGGGTGGTGAATTCACCTAGCCCCAAAATGGGATCCCTTGGTTTTGACGCACAGCCATATATATATATATATACTATATATATGATTATATATGTATATATGCACATTTTTTTTTTGCCTCATTGGAGTTCCCCCCAGGTTTGAAGCGGAAGCGCCAACTGGAAACTCATTTTCCCCGTGACACGTCAGGTCTTCTGTGCCGCTGGGCGGTCAGGTGGACGAGACGCGCGTGGCGGCCGAAGGCCCAGAAGTGGGTGACTCGTCTTTTTTCTCCTTCGCCTTCCTGTCTGTGGCCGGGTGAGAGTATATGTTTTCTTTTTTCTTTTTCCAGGCCGTGGACCCCCCCTTGTGGACTGGAACATGTACGTATTCTATTTGGCTTTTGCTTTGCTTTTGTTTCCATTCGAATGTGGGAGCCTGATGTTCAAGCGGGAAACCCGTTGCTTTCAACGGAAATCGTTTCGTCCCGACAGAGCAATCAACCTTTCCAGCGAAACAAAACGACCTCCCGCTCGCCAAAGGAATTTGATTGGATTTCTAGTCCTGCAAGTTTTAGTTGATTTTCCATAAACGCAGTGGAGGAACAGGTGCCAGGTTTCAACCTTGGCAATGGTAGGTTAGCAGGGCATAGCTTCAGCCATACACTTTGTGCATGCGCTCTTGTTATGCCTGTCAAAAGGTTGTGGGAAGTTTCCTTTGGACCTGCTAATGTTCAACATGCAGTTTGACTCCGTCTACGAGGGAAGAGCTTTCTAAGGGTCTCTTTGTTTGGGTACTTCATTGTAGCAGGATGAATACGCGTCTAATGAATGGGAGGTGTCCCTTTCTTTAGAGTGAGCCCATTCCCACTGGCGGGAACGCCGGAAAGGTCGACATGGAGTCCTTTTTTTTTGGCCGGATGTTCTTCTTGCCATCTCTTCAGTGGCACCCTCTGAGCTGCTTTTTGTTGGTGACTGCTGAAGCCGACAAGAATTGGTTCCAAGTATTTTGCACTCAACGGTCACCGGTTGCTTTTGTACTGCTACCAAACGGGTCACTCGTTGGAGCTTCTGCCTCGGACTCCTTTTGAGAGGCATGGTGCAGGAGAAGGTGGAGGGGGGGCGGCAGGGCTATAAGGGCACCAAGCTGCTGGAGGCTGGGGCCGATGCGTTTGGGTGGAGCTTCGGATCGCTGGAACGTTCTGGGCGGCACGCACGAGTCAGTCAAGTCATGGAGAGCTTGATTTTGGGTCGCCCAGCATGCAGGTTCTGTACCGGGATGTCGGAATTTTAGGTGCATGAATTGTTGAGTAGGCTTATCTTCTCTGGATGCTTCTGTTTCAAGGGTTTGTGCTAGAGAATAGAGGTGTACCACGGTTTGCATTTTGACCCTTTTGGCTGAAAATCAGGTTGGACCCTGTTATCGGGGGTACAACTTGAATTCCGGAAGGGGATAGAGGAACACCCTTGCAGTCTTACAGATCCAACGTCCAAGAGGCTTTGCGAGGCTGTGGGCATTTGGAAGCCAATCCGCGCTCTGACGCTTTGTCAACAATTCTATGTCAACATGTTTCCGTCCGATTCCAGCGAGCTTTGAATTCCAGATTCTAAGTGACACACACACACACACCCATCACACTGTTTCTAGAGTCTGCCTGTTTCACACCCTTTGTCAGGGGGTGGATGACCATGACTCAGGGTAGAACTGTCATGATACTCAAGGCTCAACACTGGTAGAGTTCGAGAGACCTGCCGAAGTAGCCGAGCAAGGAAACTATCAACCAACGGGACCAAAGAGCCAACCAAGCGATTAACTGACCAAGGAACCCACGAATGAACCACACCAGCAATCCAACAACTTAGCTGCCCCTTTAGCAGCTTTTCAACACCTTGTCGTATTTTACTTCCTGCCGGTTCCCATGCTGGGTTGAAGAATGAGAGACAACATACATACTTAATGAACTCATGCGAATTGAAACAAGTGTTCACCCAAATGTGGTGAATTCAATTATCGATTATTTGTCACGCCAAACATATTCATCAGATGCAGAAGAATGATGTAGTGATTTGTTCAACCCTTAGGTCCAATGAGACGCATGTGCCATCCATTCGCAGCTTTTGGCGTGCGAGCCATGGACGGCTTTGAGGGTCGCCCGCTTTGAGAGCTGTCGCCGGAGACTCAGCCCGGGGTCGCAACTCCATGGGAGGGACGGGCATGGCCCGGAGGTTTGGGGTGTTAAACGGGATAGGTCTCTAGAACTGCCTAAAGCCACGAGGTTTTGGGGGACGGAGGATTTGTATCATGCTTGTTGCAGGCATGAGCGCACTGCAAACATCCGGGCTTGCTTTCCTTTTAGCACATGAGCAAGCTCTCACAGTCAGGGTAGATGCAACTATCTAAACATCAGGGCCTGCTTGCCCTTTTGAGTTTTCCTCAAACAGCTGAGAAGCATCTTATCAAGCTTGAGCCGATCGCTTTTATCACGTCATACCCCCTTTCCCTCACCCCACACCCTCTCCTTTCCAGAAACATAAGGCCGCGCTTCCAGGTCTCTTTATCTATTTTATCTAACCTCCCAAATTTTACCGAAGAATTCCCGAAGAGAGGGCTGCCCCACGGGCTCGGGGGTTGGGACCGGGGAATCCGCTCCGCGCAACGTCTCTGCTCAAGACGTCCGCGGCCGGACCGCTGAAGCGGCCATGCTGGCCAGCCGGGGGCCGAGGGAAGGCGCTGTTTTTGCGCCAGGAAGCTCGCCCCCGTGGGGTTTGGAAAGGATGTCCCCAGAAGGAAACGGAAAGATGACGGGCATGTTCTGTTGTTTGTTTTTCCAGACTTTCTGTGTAACACAGACACACACACTTGCGGTTGGCCTTGTTGAATATTCAGGAGTTCAAGCTCAGCACGTAGTATTTGTTGCATCCAGACTCCAAAACCCTTTCACGGCCTGAGCGCCCGCCTTAAACGTGGCCGTGCTAGGGGAGCTTCGCTCTGGGGAAACCGGCAGCGCACAAAATACAGACACTATTTGCCAGATCCATTTGCAATGCGGTAAAGGATTGGCCTAGGGTGGCCAGAGAGGGCGTTTCGCGCTCAGAGCTGCCAGCTTATGTCTTGAAACAGGGCTGTGGGATCACTCGGGGTTTGTCCCCACTTCTGTGATCAAGTTGGAATCTCATTCCCTTTATATGGATTTAGTTTTTGGGAAGCCCTTTCTGTTGTATCACAGAAGTGGTCATTTCCCACTCCCTGTCTTGAAATGACTGGTACTTAGATGGGGCTTAAGAAGCCTTGGTAAGGTTTCCCTCTGAGGCGACAGAGTTGAGGCAAAGCTGAAGATTGATGGCGTTCCGGAGTCCTACGTGTTGACCGACAAGCCACTAGGCTGCAATAGAACAAGAGGTTCGCAGGCACGCAAGTACAGTGCCTTCCATTGGAAGGGACCACAATCCGGTTTTGCACAGACCTTGGTTCGGCCTCAAACGCAGGGAGAAAAGTGAGTCACGAAAGAGATCCGCATTTTTGGAGTTGACCTAGCCTGCCCAGCCATGTGGCTCTATCTGGGGAGTTCTTGTCGAGTAGGGTGGTCAGGCATCGTGGTCCTTTAGTGAAAAAGGGAGCTGTCACGTTTCTCGCTGCCTTACAAAAAGGTTGTTCAACGCCTGTAGCCCATAAGAACCAACCTAAACTAACCCACTGAGCCTAATCCTAAACTAAATCCAGCTCTAAACCTTTAAGCTAACTCCATACCAACCCTAAACCAGTCCAACCCTTCCTGAACCGGCCCTAAAACAATCCTGAGCTGACTTAGAACCGAGCCTAAACGAATCCCAATTCATCTTAAACCAAGTCTACAGCGACCATGAACTAGACCAACCCTTGACCAGCCCATAACCCCTAACCACTCCCCCCAAGAGCGGGACCAAACCAATCCTCAACCGCCCTCAACCCATTGCACAGCCATAAAAACAAAAGATATGCACCTGTATGGCTGTGTACATTCCCCTTTTACAAAATGGGCAGATGTTCCCAGAACGCCTGCTGTTGTTTGCACCATATTCTCAGGATGAAATATCTTTGGTGCATTTTGCTTGGATGCTAGGACTTCAGCTTTTTGCCAACTGACGGGTTGTCCCATGATAAGAATCCGAGACCTCCTGTGCGTTTGTTTCTCTCCCTCTTTTTTTTTTGCAAGGGGTTCCTTTTGAAGTGGGCAGGGAACCATTTTTGAATTACCCCAAGGTAGAGGTACAGGTTCATAGGCGTCCTTTTTGGTTGATTTGGCTTAAACATAGAGGGCGGTTCCTGGTTTGCCTGGTTCAATCAACTCCCAGGGAAACCCATCGATTTTCAGCCAAAAAGGACACCCGTGTACAACTCGTTGCTCCCAAGGACCCGTTTGGGACCCGCTCGTCCGCTCGTCCGCTCGTCCGCTTTCGAGGTGCGGCTTCCGAGACTCCGAGCTGGTGGACTTCTGCTGGGCCTTCCGCCTCTACGACGTGCTGGGGGCTTCTCGTACGGGGGCAAGCGCCCACAAAGCTCTCGTGCCGATATGGCCATGGGTCAAAATCCCAATCCCCACTATAGGCTAAAATGGGGGGGGGGTGCACCTACCCCAAAATGGTACCATTGGTGTTGACCCACAGCCATATGTCCCTTCTTGGTTTTCAAGAACACCTTTTGGACCACTGTGAGATACATGTCGTTTGGTAGGAGCGATGGTTGAAGGAGACATTTTTTACTTGGCACCTTGTTTCATGCGAGTTTGGCCAAGAAGAAATATATACATATAAGTATGTATGTATGTATATATATATATATGCACATACACTGTCTACATACATATACGTATACACATCTTTGTAGCCATTTTGCTAGAAGCAAATAACATCCCACGGTGGGAACGAGGTTGGGCTGTTTAGCTTTTGTGGGGAACCATTGGATGAGTGCAGGATTTGGCATTGGAAAGGCCTCGTGGTAACGCAGAACTGGACAATGTCCGCAACCCTTCAAGACCCCCAAGCGACCTTGTCTCTTGGGTTCTAAAGCTTAAACCTCCTGTGGTGGCAACACCCCTGTATCTCTAGGGGACATAGCCATCTCAATCTCCCGACCAAAGGGAAACCAAATGGAAACCGCTTTTCTTATTTGGAGTGTTGATGAAGGATGAATAAGCTGGACAAACAGGGGGGAGCAACCCATATGGGGTTGCTTCCTTTGGAAACAAACAGGGACCCGCCAGACGCCCAACCCCCCCCCCCCCGGCATCTGAGTCCTTCGATCCCAGGATGGCCTCATCGATGCCGGCCAGGTCAGGCTGGCACTGAGCTGGCTTGGGGAGGAGCCTACGGAGAAGCAGCGCCTGGAAACAAAATGCCTCGGAAGTCGGGGGTTTTCCTGGGTTTCGAGGGTTTTGAGAGGATTTCGAGGGTTTCGAGGGTGTCGAGTTGTTCTTTTTGTTATCGTTGCTGCTGCTGCTGCTGCTGCTGCTGCTGCTGCTGCTGCTGCTGCTGCTGCTGCTGAGTCTTGGGATGTGGTGTTGCTCCATGTTTTGTTCTTTAGCTTTGGCGCCTTTTGGCTTGTGGCGTTGTTCTCCAAATGATCAAAACCCCGCCTAAATCCAGCATAAGCCTATCCCGGCCGGAGCACAGGGTAGATCAAACCGGCCGTAAAACAATGGTTGACCACCAGCCTCAAAAAACAACTAAACCTATCCTAAAGCAAGCATACACCAACACTCCTAGGCAGTCCTAGCCCAACCCTCCACCTGCCGTAGACCAACCTGACTGAAGCAACCCGAAGTAAACCCTTGACCACAACACCCCTATTCCCACCCTAAATCACCCTTAGCCGACTATTGGCGCAGCTTGGATGGCCAAAGAAGCTTCCCAAAACACGAAATAGCAGATCTCCAGCCTTGTTGGGTGCTGCTCTGAGGTTCCTCACTGCTGCCCGGCTGCAAGGGAAGCATTCTTTCGTGGCAGGCTTCAAGAGCGATCGAGGCTTGAAGCTTCCGCAGCGTTGAGGCGGTTTCTGGCGAGAATAGAAGGAGTCCAACTGGTCTCGACACAAAATGTTATGTTAGTGGTCGAAGCGGTCGAAACGGTCGAAGCGGTCGAAGCGGACGGGATGGTCGCTATTTGCGCGATAAGAGCAAGCTTGGAAATTGCACGGGGCAAAGTTTCCTGCCAGGCCATTCTCGTGTGTGCGTGTGTGTGTGTGTGTGTTGTGATTTTAGGAATATTGACCCCATATCAATCAACCCCAGTTTAATAACTGGGGGGGGGGATTTGGGGAAATATCACTTTTGGAGGGGAACACCTCCTATTAACAAATATCGGTTGATTATTACGGGGTCAACATTACTTTTTGCTTGTCCTGTTGTGAAGCTCCTTTCGCTTTTCCTTGTCGGGCCAAGGTGCCCTAGTTTGCAGCACCCAGTCGATTTAAAATGAATTGAGAGGTTTGGGACGATGCGGACAGCGCTGGCTGAATTTCACATGTCCGTCAGCCGAATCTCAGCACAGCAGCCGATTTTCAATTTGTCGTCTGTTTCGGCCGAAGTAGAAAGGACTTCGGCCGAAATAGAAAGGACTTTCCTTGGCCGGGAGATATCCATTTGTCTTTTCAGGTTGGTGAATTCTCATGCGCTCAGACCCCCCCTTTCCACTTCTGAGGTCATGAATGACATCGACAGCCACGGCAAGGGCGTGATGGACTTCCAGCGCGGCTCGGCGCGGCGCACTTTGCTTTGAGCCAAACCTGAGTAGCTGAAGGTCAGTTGGGGACAGGCCCGAGTATACATAGGCGCAGGTATTCGCTTGCCTTGTTGCCATGGTTTTGGAGCCAGCTCAGGGGGACCAAGGGGTCCAATGAAGGATGGCGCGGGTACTGTAGGTGTAGTGTTGCCCACGATTTGTTGCCTGAAACGTCAGCGGGCAGTGCAGTGTCAACGCGTTAGCGCCACTCTTCATGTGGCAGCCTATGAAGCATGCTCAGGTATATGACTGCCACCATAGACTTGCTACCAAAATGCCAACAGTTCTGCGAGTCTAGTCAAGAGCTTCCGAAACTTGGGCGCATGTTGGATGGCGAAGCAAACTGTCCGAGTGGGGGTAGTTAGTCAGCTGGTGAGCTGGTGAGCTGGATGGTTGATTGATTTGTTGGTTTTTTAGTTTCTTGGTGGCTGGCCGGCCGGTCGGTCTGTCGGTTGGTTCGGCGCTTGCTTGCTTGCGTGTGTGCCTTCGTGCCGTCGTGCTGGCTGGCTTGCTCGCTTGCTTGTTGCGTGCGTGCGTGCGTGCGTGCGTGCGTGCGTGCGTGCGTGCGTGCGTGCGTGCCTTCGTGCCGTCGTGCTGGCTGGCTTGCTCGCTTGCTTGTTGCGTGCGTGCGTGCGTGCGTGCGTGCGTGCGCGCGTGCGCGTGCGCGTGCGTGCGTGCCTGCCTGCTTGCTTGCTTGCTTGCTTGCTTGCTTGCTTGCTTGCTTGCTTGCTTGCTTGCTTGCTTGCTTGCTTGCTTGCTTGCTTGCTTGCTTGCTTGCTTGCTTGCTTGCTTGCTTGCTTGCTTGCTTGCTTGCTTGCTCTCTTAGTTGGTTTTGGGGTTATTGGCTTATTGGGATAGTTGGTAGTTGGTTGGGTGATTAGTTAGTGAGTGACTGAGTTTGCTTGTGATTTGGATTGTCGGGTTACTTAGTTGGTTAGTTAGTTAGCTAGCTAGCTAGCTAGCTAGCTAGTTAGTTGGTTAGTGCTGGCCCACAACAGCTTACCCTTTCGAGGGCCACGGCATTTGGTTGAGCTGCTGTTGGCAGACAAATCATTCAGCTCGAATTTCAGCGCCCGATGGTCTCTCAAGCCGTTGCCATCTTTTCCAGCATCCGCTTTGGCAACACTCGCCGAATGACAGTCTCTGTTCTTTTCGGTACACAACGAGCTCAGTTCAATTACCCAACGCTCGACTCGTTTGGCTTCAACCAGTTTCGGTTTTGCCAACCTGAACATACTTCAGTGACGGTTGCACAAGGCCATCCTTACATGTTGAAGTCTTTTGGATGTAAACTAAAGCAGGCTGTGGTCATTGGGAATCGGATTTGACTGAGTCGGCTTCTCCGTTTCGTTTCGCCCCACGTGGCAAGAAATGGCGGACCGGTAGGCTTGCTCAAGACTTGGGAAGCAGAAGAATCGTTTCCTAGCCCAGGATAGTGCCTTTTCGGCCTTGGTGATGCTCAATTTTCATTATCAGATGCCCAAACACGGCGCATGTAAGCAGCGAGTGTTTTTCCTATTCCCCGGGTCCCCCCTTTGTTTGAGCAACCCTGAAGTGTGTGTGTATATAATATATATATATATGCACATAAATACATATATATATATAGGTATGTTATATATATATATATATGTTTGTTTATTGAGCACACCCTTTTCAGCTTGGTTTCATGCAAGGGACACCAAACAGGACTCTCGCCATTCTGGGGATCCATCTCTCTGAGGCTTCGTGAAGCTCATGGCGAAGCTGCCGGGCATGAAACGAACAGCACGCGTGTTTTTTTCCTTCCGGGTGTCTGTGTTTGGTTGGTGTCTTCTCTTGCTTTCAGGAGGTTTTTGCAGGGTTCTTTGTCTTTTTTGGTGTCTTCTCTTGCTTTGTGTTCCGCAATGGAATGGGTAGCTTCCCTTTAATTAAGGGCGCATGTCACGTACCCAGAAGGGTTTTCGAATAGCACAAGCGGCACAGCGGTACATGTCTCAAGTTGGACGCAGGGCATGTACGCTAACTGATTGCAAGTAGGCGAGCGAGCAAGCATGGGGCTGCACCGCTGCTGTGTCTTTGCCAAGCCAAGGTTCGACCGGGCGATGATCACGGAGGATGAGCTGGTGAACGCCTTCAAGATCTTCGACAAGGCGAACCGCCACCAACAGTCTTCACGCTGATTTGGGGTTGGCAAAGCAAGCTAAAGAAAACAAGCTGCTGGGTTTGACAGATTGTTGAACCATCAAAGCCACGGAGCGGGTTTGTGTCGACCCCGTAAAGTGGGTTTCCTTTCGGCCTCCCTTGCAAGCCATACGTAAGGGGAAGTGACCTTTGAGGGCTCCCCTATGTTAAGGTGGTTCAAAAGAAGACACGGGGAAAACTGAAAACCACTTATTGTGTTGGTTTTCCTTTTGGGTTTCGGAGCCCGCTGGTTGGCTGTAAAGGGAACACCGACAGGAAACCAGACCAAACATTGGTTGGGGGAAGAAGAGAAAACCAGAGAGAAACCAAAAGTTTGTTTGGTGTATTTTACACCCACCAGACGAAGGCTCCAGCTTTTAACATTATTGCGCCATGCTCACCCCTGCTTAGTATCGACTGCACTGTCATTGGTCAAGGGTCTGGCCTTAGAAATCTTTCTTCCATGTAGACCTTGCGGTGAAGGCGGAAGCGGTCGACCTTTTCTTTTTCCTCGTGCAGCTGACCGAAATTTGTTGGTTTAGGGAAGGCGAGACGTGGGGCCCACCCAAATCTCTCATGAACACCAGGGCGACCCAAATTTGTTCATACCCTCCATGTCGGGTCCCGTGTTTTGTCATGGCCTCAAACATCGAGCCTTTGGGCATGTGGCCTTTTGGTTGCAAGCCAAGATTCGCGCCCGCCTTGGACGATAGACCCTCTCTCAAATCCGCGCCGCGGATGAGCCCGATGTCGTCATCTCCCACTTTGGGAGCCAACCAAAACCTCCAAATCAGAGGCACATGAGGAAATCAAGATTCAGAGATGCTCGTTGCTTGGTTTATCCTCAACAAATACGACTCGTACGACCTTTAACCTTTCAGCCTAAATTTAGTACAGGCTTGTTTCTCCTCTGACTAGCGGCTTGCCCAATGTTTTACGTCTCTGCTGGGGGTCAAAGACCAAGTCACTCCCTGTTAGGGTTGAACAAATATTCCACTCCGACCAACACCGAGAAATTCAACTGTTTGACCCAATACTTAGTCGGACCACTTTGCTTTTCAAGTAGCCCGCAAACCCATTATCATTATTTAGGCCAATACAGTGCTTTCACCAGGGGGGGGGGACGTAGGATCCCAGCACTTATTTGTGCAGTACCTGTGTTTTCTCCGACGTGCCGCAGCCGGCGCCTGCCTTTTGCCTTCAACATGTCATTTCTGGGCCCTTTGGAAAGGTCGTTGGCAAAGAAAGAGCACAGCAACTTCTGGCCCCTTTCCCCTGAATGAGTTGCACCATCTCATTGGAGTGGGCGCGGAACCGAAGGACAAGAGCGGCACCATCGACGCCATCGAGCTGCAGGACGTGCTCTGCAAGCTGGGCTTCCAGGTGAACCCCTTGCAGCCGCTTGGCGCAATCAAAGGAAACCCTCGGCTCGGGGTTCGGGGCTTAAGGCTGCGGAAATCGGCGGGTTTTGGGGATGGCGGGTTTTAGAGCTGCGGTTGAAAAGAAGGCAGCGCAGAATTTCAGTGACTTCGGGCCCTTTGGCCACACGCAACATACACACACACACACAGAGAGACACAAATGATTACTCACAGAATGTCGAGTTTATTAATAGGGGGGGGAGTCCCTGGGTTTAGTGGGCATTCAGACCACGTTTGGAGGGCCCCCCACCCCCTATGAACAAACTGAGGTTGGGTTGATTAGTATGGGGTCGAACTTACACATACACAGAACATGAACACTCATTTCCTCAGTTCATGAACTTTAAACTTTTTGGGAAGACCAATTTAGTGGTAAATATAAAGTTTGAACTTTTTTGGGCCATCCACTCAACAAGTGAGACAAACAGAGAGACCAACACAAACTTCCGAGGGCCGAGGAGATGATTCAGGCGGCGGATGAGGATGGCAGCGGCTTGGCCTCAACTCAAGCGCGCAGTCGAGCTCACCTGGGGGTAAAACGAGCGAACGCCATGATAAGGATCCTTTACTTGGGGATCCAATTCTTATTCCAGGTTTTGGACATATTATAAAACTCGCAGATTTGTTAAGCTTACCGGCAAGATTGGTCAAACAAGATGTATCCAGACTGAAGCTACCCAAGTGAATACATAGGGAGATCTTGATGTTCATACCGATTCATACCCAGTGCTCCATCACCAATCAGTCACAGCCAGTGCTCAACGATTCCAACGAGTGGTGTTTAACCCCTGATTTGACTTCCCTCACCGGACCAAAGCCGACGTCAAAACCGCCATCTCCACCTTGTTTGAACAAGTGAGTTCCATTTGCTGAATGGGCGACTTTTTTTTGCCTTTGCCCTTGAGTCTCTTCAACCGAGGCGATCATGCCATTCAGATCTTACATGTTTGGCACCTTTGAGCAAACAGAAGTGGGCGTGAACCCCACCAACCATTCATCACACGTTTGGGCTCTTAGTGCAGTTCGACTTGCGTGGCCCATTTCATACCCTTCACTCCAGAACATTGCTCACGTGTTGGTTTGCACTTAGCATCCTGCTGTCCAGAAGCCCGTCAAATCATTTCCGCTGGTTGCTTCATGGTGGTGTCTCATTTTTCGGAAGGATCTGGGTCACTAGGGAGGGAACTGCGCTTCCCTATGAACCGCCAGATTTATCGTGAATCCGGGGTCAAACATGTGTGTCAACGCAAAAAGGCCAGGTGGACCCCTTGTATCAGCTTTAAGCCCAG
Source organism: Effrenium voratum (assembly GCA_963377175.1). NCBI lineage: Eukaryota > Dinophyceae > Suessiales > Symbiodiniaceae > Effrenium > Effrenium voratum. Next base: position 417,298 of record CAUJNA010003211.1, read on the forward strand.
CGACCCAGCCTGTTGTCTGTTTTACCCTTGCTGGCCCCCTTTTCATTCATGGTGCAGGCACCTGGACAGCCGCCAGTGGCTGAAACTAGACCTCTTCTAGGTCCCCCAGTAGTGCCCGTTCTCACCCTTTTCTGGGGGAGCAGAAAAAAAGGGTACCCTTCTTCTAACCTCTCTACTGGAGGACCTAGTCTGAGTGAGGCTCTCAAAATTAAGCCATGACACCAAAGATTGGCTGTGAATTCCCTGCTGCATATAGCTTGGGTTCCCGGAGAGTGAACCCCCTGAGCCTTTCTTGCCCTTTGAGACGAGCGCAAGCGCATGAGGTTTCCCCCCGGTTCCAAGGTGGGAACCCCACCAGAGAAGAACCCCTTGCCGAATGTAAAGGGAAGCCTTTGGTGGACCCCTGAAGCCCTTATGGCGACTCAAAATGATCAGGGTGCCAATGCCTCACCTGAAAATCCCGGCCGGGCAAATTATGACAAACTCACCTGGAAATAAAGCGAGCTCGCCCGTGATGAAGGGCCTTGACGAGGGTTTCCTTGTTTACCAATTTGGGAATCATATAAAGCTATCTTGCCCAGATTTTGAGCCAGTTAAAAGAGCTCTTTTGCCAGCTGAATCTAATTATTGGTTCCTTGCGAAAGCAAGTGATTGAGCGGAGGTGGCGAGTGCGAGTACGGCGAGTTTGTGCGGAAGATCATCGCGCCACGGTTTGAACGCCCTAATCTCTTTGAGACGCCCAATAATTACTTTGGTGTCCCTTTGAGGTTAGTTTGGTTGAAAGATGGCACTGGTTGTTTGGTCGTTTAACCTCCTTTTACAAATCCAACTTTTGCTCAACCCTGCTCCACAGCGATGGGCGTGTAGGTCTGGAAGCAGGAGGCAAGACCACCGCTGAAGTGCCCCACTAGCAAGCGGGTATCTTCCCACACAGAAGGAACGCGGGGGGGGGGGGGGGCGCATCGTTTGATCCTCCGGGGAAATGAAGGGATCCTAGAGGGAGGCCCCTACTTTTGTTCCCCCAAGCAGGTCAAGAGCTCCCTGCCACCAGGACAATCAGCAGATGCCCTGTTTGGGAGACATGAGCCATCGAGCCTTCCATGACCCGAAACATGGCAGACCAAAATGTGCAGCAAGAACTCCAACCATATAGACATTGTCCTTAAGGGGATAGTACAAAAGCTTGAGGCGGATGAAGCAGTCCTTCGACATCTCCTTTTGGACAATTGAGATTCCAATATTTTCACCTGTTCTGTTCAAGTGGTTGCCCCAGGCCTGCAAAGAACTCGTGTAAGATTCCATGTCATCTTGGTTAGTGCGAGAAGAAATCCACCGGGGCCACCGATTCCCGTGACGGTCTTGCCCCCCCCCCCCCCGCCCCCCGTGTTCCGATCTTGAGACGCCCGGACTTCCGGACCGACTCTTTCCGAGGAGAATCAGTAGGTGGAGATGAACTCGGCAGCTCGGAGGGAAGGCACACGGGTTCTCGCGCCTTGAGCGCCTTTTAGAGCGGGAAAGAAAAGACAACACGGGACGTCTCTGTGCTTTGGAAATTATACCAGTAAAATTCAAAAGACCTGCAGATAGGGGGGCTTACACTTTGCAATCACAAGGGTTCCTACGAAGGAAGCTGTGACCTTTGGAGCCATCGATGGCCTCATATCTCTCGTCATTCGCAGCTGCTTTAGGCGGATGTCATGTCCAATGTGAGCCCCGAGATCATTTCCACGAGCAAAGCAGTTTACTCACCAATGGTTTACATCATTCGAGCAAAGCATATTGACCTGGGCGAAGATACCTGAATTCTTCACATACCCGAGATCGCTGTCCACTAAACTCACCCGTTCCTGCAACAGGATGCGTTAGACTCCGACGGTCCTTTGCTCTTTGAACATGCAACATGCCAGTCATTTGGTTTGCGTGAAAAGTCCAACACATGCTTGACAACTCTTTGTAGTGCTCCAAAAGCCCATGTTCCATTGCCAAACTTTGTCAATTTTCCCCTTTTGCCATTTGGGGTTTCCTCCACTTTGCCTATTGCCAGGTGGGAACGAACCATCCGTGGTTGATTTGGCAAACATCCCTTCGCTCACATCGGCCAAGAATTCAAGGTTTGGTTCTAGGACCTTGGTTGTAAAAGTTTATACAGGAGCGCTCAATTTCTAGGTTCACACCCCCAAAGTGTGCTCTTCAGCGATGGTTATCCAAGGGACGCTTAGCGCCTGAGGAAAGGTCCCCAGTTGCGTATCAAACATTCACCATCAGGTAGCAAACAGCACATGCGCCGAAGACTCTTCACTTGGTTCTCGCACAGGGATCTTTCGCTCAATTCGCTGAATTCTTTTGTCCCGGTCTCGTTGCTCAGAAGTTGTTAGTATTTTGCGACCCAAGTCATTCGACGTGGCATCAACCATCTCCTTTTCGGACAGGATCATGACCTCATATCGCTCCCAATACCCCCCCCCCCCGCCTCCCCCCAAAGTGTCCCCGTACGTTCAGACAAGCGTCGTGTGGCCTTACAAAACCCTAGCATCCAGCAAATGTAACCAACAAGTACCTACCTTCCCTTCTTCACCCCCTTGGCAATAAGGAAATTAATGCTTGAGGACAGCACTCGGGGCTTTGAACATGGACAAAGCAGTTGGCGGGACAAAGCCGGCAATTTTTGAGAGGGTCCCCAAAGCTAGCTTGCAGATCAAATGAGAGACACTGGTTGAAGAGTGGTCCTGGTAGGGAACAGGGGCGAATCCTTTCTTGCGCCTGGCATGTGTGACTAACACATGTTCATAGGCTCAGCATCTTGTGAGCGAAGTAAATATCAGAGGGCCTTGCCTGATGTGGGCTTGATGTACTTCATGCCCTTTTCGAGTGGGGCATGGCACACCTCCCCTGTACATTTTTATTCAGCCAATCTGTTCTCTTTTCTTGGAGTTCTGCCGTGGCAATGCGTACTGCACACTTTTTGGGGCCAGGTTCCTTCAAGTTCCTTCACGCTGTTCCACTCAGATGTCCCAACCTTTTTCTTGTTCCGCTTTTTGGCCTACTCACCTACTCTTAGCCATGGACCCAAATAGTTAGCCTTTCATACCTTGATCTTTGTGCCAAGTGAATAAGGCCTCAAGAGGCAATCACAAAACAACACTGCTGACTTGCATGGCTTGGCCAACTCAGCCATTCTGAAGTAAATCCCGCTTTCTTTCGTGCGGAGGCCTCATCACCGTCGGCATCTTCCGTTTCACCAGAATTCACGCTGTGCTGGTATGGGCTCAATGTATGAACCCTCATGGGCATGTGTCAAGATTCGGAGCCTCTGTTTGGACTCTTTACATCAAGGCTCGCAGTTCTACGGGGCCTCATGTTTTGAGAAAGACCTACACCCCATCTACTCCTGTATGCCAGTATTTCACGCAGCGGCAACGGCAACTCATGCCATATGGGTTCGTGCATCGTGCCTGGAAAACCAAGGGCGAGGACCAGGAGCCGCATATTTCCCCTGTTGAGTGACTTGAACCTTTCGGTGGCCAGGTCATTTTTTTCTGTTGGGTTGATGCTTGACGGGGACATATCAGAAGCCCTGACATCAACGTGGGTGTCATCGATGCGATCGCCGTTTCACCCAGAAGGAAGCGTGAAATTAGGAGGAAAACAACAACGTGCTGCTGTGCGAGATGTCGTCCAATCGCAGCATCCATCGTTAGCGGATTTTGGTTGCACACCCCAGTGAGCGCTCCTTTCGAAGAAGTCTCATTGCATTGTCTTTGGACAGTTCCCCAAGTAGGGGTGCCATTTCCGTTAGAACCCCCCTTTAGTGGCGGTTGTCAGCATGAACGCTGTGACAGGCAAGTCGAAATGGGGCCCTTTGCTTTGGCTCTGAATCAGCAGATATGATGTGAGGCACTGGTTGCCCTGCTGCAGCCAGTCACGGGCCCCTTTTGTTAGAAAGGTTCAGCTTAAGAATCAACCGCCCAAAAAGGGGGTGCACCGTGCCCTGTTTGATGCCATCACCGGGCAAGCAGGCTTTGGCCGAAAGTAGATCTTTCTCGGATCCCTGGCAAATCCATTGGTGCATTTTGCTTGGATGTTAGAACTTTCACTTTTTGCCAACTAATGGGTTTTCCGTATTAAACTACTAAAAAAATGTTCACTTTTAGCAGGGGAGCAGAAAGCAACCGAGAAGCAGAAGGTTTTGGCAAGCGCTCGTGGACTTCCTTTCTCCCCAAATCCGCCGAGGCACGTGCCCCGCGGGGTGCCGACCAAAAAACGAGCGTGCGGCTTGCCTTGGCACTCGCTAGTAGGAAATTGTGCTGGGGGGTTGACGCCCACCTTCTGAACAAACAGGGACCTCTTTGAAAGCGTGCGAAGCAGTCACAATTCACAAGTATGGGGAATTCTGCCTTTGCAGCGACAAAGTAGTCATAGTATGGGAGTTCCACCAGAAAGGGTCGTTTCTTCAAGCCCAGCCCACCCAGTGGGCTCCAGCCAACACCAGGGCGTTGGCCCTTTTGGCGATGGTGTTTGAAGGGAACCTGCATGAACACCCAGCGACTTGCTCAAACTCAGCACCACTCAATAGCCGCTTTCTCCCATGAGCCCCTTCAGTCGGATGCATTTTGTCCCCGAAGTCCTGGGGAGAGGGGGAGTTGGCGACATGGGATTAAAGCCACCGGGGGTGGCCGGTACTGGGGTGGGTTCCCATCGGTCCCGCCCGTCGCCCGTCGAGTGAAATCACGGCGCAAGTAGAGCTGGTGCTGGGTTCGAAGAAATGCAGCGCACTGAGAGGCGCGCTGGGGGCCAGGGGGGACCAGGGGGGACCAGGGGGGACCAGGGTGGGTGGGAGGGAGCATGGCGTTTGGCCCACTGGGCAGACCAACCTCGAAGGCTTCCATTTGCTTAAGAATATTTTTTCCCCTGTTGGTTTTTGCAGGGAATCTATCACCGCCGGAAATATGTTATTTTTGTCCAGGCCAGTTCTGGCATTTTTTTCTTTGCCCGCTGAAACGCTTCCTTGGGAGCCGCGAGCTGGGCCTCGGTTGGACGGTGACAAAATGGTTTGCTCGCTGGGCCCATGGTCGTGATGGCCAGGGTTCCACTTTTTGACTGCACCAAGATAGACTTAAACCCAGGGGTTCTCCTTTTGGAGCACATGAGCCATTTCTGGGGTTTAAGTCTACCTCAGGCTATTCAAAAGTGGAGCCCTGGTGATGTCATTTGTTCGAAGGGCAAGGCTGATGACGTCACGTGGGCTGGCAGAACCTTTGGAAATGATTTGGGCCGGAGTGACGCACCGAAGAACCGGCAGAGGAATCCAAAAGGCAATCGTTGGCAATTGCAGGGCACCGATCTCTCTTTCACAACTCATGGCCAGTTGGGAGATTGGGAGGGACAGGCAAAGTATGGCCATAGAATCAAACATTAGAGCCACGCTACGAAACATGTGGCTTCGTTTGCAAGAGGTCGAATTGGATGCAACAGAGGAGCCCTAAACCCGGGAACCGCATAAGGTATGCGATCGAGTTCCACGCCCAAGAGGGCGAGGGGAACTGCGAGACCTTCGAAAAATCGGTCCTCAGACCATTTCCTTTTGAAGGGACCGGGCCCCTTACGTCAGGTTCTATGTGAAAAGGGTGGGAGGGCGAAATCCTTATGGAAATGGTTGCATGTGCCATTGGTTCCGGGCAGAGTGTGTGGGGGTCTTGGAAGCCCTTTCAGATGCGAACATCCGGTTCATTTTGTGTAGTCAGAACGACTATTCCTGGCGTGTCCCCTTGTTGATTGCCTGTGCTTGCTTTGGCCTTGCCAATTCCAGGGCACAATGCAACTTGCGCCATGAGCAGCAGAATGACTGGAAGCCTTTTCGACGTTGAATGCCCATTCGCGATGTTGCGCTTTTCACAAAAAACACATGAACCCGATGTCAGTGAATCTTTGGGATCGTGCCAACACCATCTCACTAGCTAGAATCAAGCTCAACTTGCCGCAGGGGTATATTGGGTTGCGTTGTTGGGGACACGAGCAGGAATGATCGGTGGTTGCATCAACTCCCCATGAAAATTGGTGTCCTAAGGGTCGATTTCCAATTGAACATCGTCATACTGGAGTAGGTTCAGGACAGCTGACCTGCCCTTGTTTATCCCAGTGCTTCCGGTTAGCCAGGAAAACCCTTCGTGTAAACCTTAGAGGTAAGGAGCCTCAAGGTTGCCTACGATGGCAGCTGGAAGCGCTGGGTAAACCATGAAGCCAGGCTTTGGTTGCTTTGTTGCTTGGGACGCCATTCGCCATTGCCAGGGGATGTCTGCCATGCACCAACTGCATGGTGACAGTTCCGCAGGACAGCCTCGTGGCCGAAGGACAAAGCGAAAACAAAATAGAATCAAGGAACAGAGAGAAATGCGATTGAGTATTGCTTCTGCTTGGCTTCATAGCTGCCATACTATGACTCTATGAACCTTTATGAGCATATTAGTGGAACCGAGATAGCGAAGGTCAATGGGTTTTGGGCGCCGTCCAATCGAACTTCCGGTTGCTGGACTTTACGTTGGCATTTGGTTCTGCCAGCCACTTGTTTAGACTCCCCATCTATTGGTTACTCTTTGGTACGACCTTTAACCGTGTAAGCATGTGAAAATGGCAGTTTATCCACTCACCAGCAACACATTTAACACTGAGGGGTCTGGGACCAATCAAGGTTAAACGTCATACCCACTCGGGCGTATTTGGGATTGGGCGCGCCTCTAAAGCCGCGTTGTCTTTTGGGAGGCCCTTGTTTGGGTTGCTTTCAACACAAGCAAATCAAAGAGACACAACCCACTTTGAGGTCCTGTCATCAGCCGGGTGTGTTGCTTCCCTTGTTTTCTCTCTTTTGAACCAGGCAAAAGGCAACATCAACAAAAGACAGACGCTGTTTCTAAACTTGACTTTTGCTTCATCGGCTTGGGAAAGGGAATTGGTTAGCTACGTCTGATAGATTTTTTGTTTTCTTTTTCGCCGGCAAGGGGTGAATCGAGCTGGGCGACTCTGTCGAGCGGACGGATTGCAATGAGAGCTGTTGGCCACAATGTTGAGTTTCATTTTGGTTTCCTTTCCTTTTGGTTTCACTTTCCTTTTGGTTTCACTTTCCTTTTGGTTCCTTATGATATTTGCATTTGGTATTTCTGTTTGGTGTTTCCTTTCAGTTTCCTTGCGGCTTTCCCGCTGTTTTCGGTGATTCCGGATTTGCGATTTTTCGAGAGGTGACCTCCCAATTTCGTCCTGAATCTTTCGGGTGCAGTTTCTGGTCTGAGCGTCAATCTTCAACCCAGACGACTTGGGCACTTTTTGAGTGACCCAGACTTCCATTCGGGCCCTTGTTTATTTGTTTGGAGGGGGCTCCCCATTTTTTCCATGGCAATTGGAGGTCGGGAGGTTTGTGGGGTCCCTGCTGCGGGGAGGGCTTCTGCTGGATTCCTGCCTGAGGGAATTCCCATCCTCTCGGGTGTTTTGAGGGTACTGGGGTAAGACTACCAAACAACGCTTTCCCCAGCTTTAACCCCATGCTTCACGGAGAGTACTTGCGGTTTTGAATGGACGCCACGATTTTTTAGCTTGGCATCTGCAGAAAACGACCGCTCTTTCCCATCCACGCTTTGGCTTTTTCAAGGCCGAAGGTGAGGGCTACTTCCATGGCGCAACCCCTGGGCTGAAGTTTCATCGGAAACTCCAGAGGGGTCAAGCCAAGTTTGCCTGGGGTTTTGAGAAAGCAAACACCGCAAACGGTGATCCGGCATGGGTTCTGAGACCTCTTGGAACATGCCGGGGTTGACTGAGCCAAAACTCTCCCCCCCCATCTCCTTTTTTTCCAACTGGGCGGATTTGGTGAGGTGCCTGAAGGCTTTCAGGGCCGGGATCCGGGCTACCCCTTGGGCTTACTTCACCGCCCTGCCACATCCCTATGGAAAATGACTCTTGAAATGACCACCCAGATGTGCATTCTCGCCCATCTTCTCCCATGCCTATGGGATATGAGGGCTGGGGCAGATTCTTGGTGGGAGGGCTGGATGTGGATATGGCTGTGTGTCAAAAATGGGTATCCAAAAATGGGGTGCCCTGGTAAATGGAACCCATGACTAAAACAGGCGGTCCATATCCTGGTGGTTTAATTTTGACCCACAGCCATTTGAGGCCTGGGGCAGATTCCTGGTGGGTTATGATACTCCTGAGGATATGAGGGCTGGGGCAGATTCCTGGGTTGGGCCTGGATGTGGGGGTTCTCCTTAGGGTACTACGCGGTGGAGAAGTTCGGAAAGTTTTCGCACATGCTGAAGCCCGGCCTCGCCACCGTGGGCCTCGACTGCTGCGGCCGCTCGGCTTCCTGACCTGCGCGGAAGCCGCCCGCCGCTGGAGCGATTGTACGGGGCAAAATGAGCGAACAACACCTGTGGTGCAGGTTCTTTGGTTGAAATCCACTTTTTCAGGGTTTGGATTAGTCGTAAACAATGCAGATGTGTCGAATCAGACTTGCGGTGAGATCTGCATTTTCTATGCTGACCCCTGAAGTCGGTATTTTTGGACCAACTATCAGGTACAACACAGGTAGGTTTTCAAGAGGGTTCGGACCTGGTATTCTTCCTTTGGATGTTTGCAAGCAGCGCCTTGTGGGTAAAGTAATAAAGCTAAGCTGAGTCCCTGAAGGAGTGATGTTTGAGGGGGCAATAATGATAAACAAACAAAAAAACTATTCAATCTTCTCCAAAAGCGTCGCGTTCTACTACTTGCGATTTTTGAGAAGCCTCGAGAAATCATGGGTGGGGTTCAATCATGGCAAAAGGGATTCTAGGTTGAGTCCAATGCGTTTACTCCTGCAGACACAGATATTGATCTGAAAAGTCTGTTCGGTAGCCCTCAGCCATGGGGAACAGAGGGGGTATCATATCTGGTTTCAAAGCAGGATCTGCCATGATCATGGTGTTTAGATGTTCACTACACGTTGGTTGAGCATTGACCAAGGGAAATCATGGTTGGATTTTTGAAAGAAGGACCATGGGTTCAAATGGGGAAGTCAAGCATAACACTAGATGATTTTCGCGGGATTTCTCGGGACAAGGAAGGGTCAGGTGTTTGCTCCGTATTTCTGCCCATGTACAGCCGGAATCAGCCAAGGCATGTGCGTGGGCTTTCGCTCCATCACCTCGCGGACTGAGCAGAACCTCGGCAGTTAAGTTGTTCAGCAAGGGGCGGTTTGGGTGTTTTGGGGAGGCGTTCTTCAAGGTTAAGCTTCAAGCCTTATACTGCTTATACTTGTGATATCTTCCATGAAAAGGTTTCTTTTGTTGGTTCTGTTGGTTCTGAGGGGAAATGGTCAGGACAGGCCGGACAGGCTTCGTTTTTTTGCTCTGGATCTGAGGGGACATGGTCATGACGGTTTCTTCAAAATCAATCCGCAAGATTCTGCGAAAATTATCAAATGGTTGCCCTCGTAGTGGCAGTTGGTTAAAAAGCGGGTTGCAAGCACAAGCATCCAGCCATTTCAACGGCGATTGTATGGAGGTTGCCCAGTGGCAAACGAATAGTATGGTTCTCCGGGTTGATCCAAATTTGACATCAGTTGGCCAATTCTTTGCTGCTGTTTAATTTGAGTGGGGAACATGCTTTTGCTAATATATGGAAGCGCAGTTGGCAAGCATCTTTCCGCCTAGCTTGTCGGCCGTCGCCAGTGGGATAAAAGCGCGCACGGTCAAACATGTCGCCTGAATGGATGTCCGCTCCGCCTATTATTGGAAGCGAAGACAAGACCTAGCTGTTGCTCCCGTAAAATTGAAGGCATCCCAATCAGCTTCAGATCTGGCGCCAGCCATCCATGCCTTTGGAGCATGAACAAGTTGAGGTTGTACTGAGAAAGACGGTTGCGCGATGTTCCGGCAGTGTGCCAGGAAATTCAGGCGGTGCCCCAAAGAATGGTTTCCCGGTTTCCAGTTGGAATTCCCCTGTTTTTTTGTAACATTCTGCCAAGCAACCAGGCGGAAACCACACCCATCCAGTGCTCATGTACAGTACAGCCCACTGTTTTGTCGTTCAGGCAGCCCTTCCAGATTCAGCATCCAGTTGACTCAAACACCCTTCGGAGCAATCGTGCAATACCAAAAGTCCAAATCAGCAGGGCATCTTTGAACCGGCTGAGCTTGATCGCAACACGCCCTTGCATGCCAATCTCAAAAGCGTGGCCCAGGAACAACAACTGGCTTCAGGAAATAGGCGAAAAAAGGTCAACAAGGCACCCGCTCCACTCGTAGAACATCTCTGAAGGATTCCCTTTGGTTCTACCGGTGGCTCTCCCTTTGCTTGTGGGGCATAGCTTCCCTTCTTACAAGTCAGCTAGTTCCCAACCTGCAGAATAGCCGGTAACGTCAAAGGGAGATCAGCTTTTCCAATTTTTGGACAGTGATCAGAGATCATTTCCACAACCCCCCCCCCCACATCACCAACCCCGAAGGACAATGTGTAGCCACTAGATAGTCACCATCTAAATCTCATATACCCTCATTTCCCCCTTTTTTTATTGGCTTGACGCTGGGTTTCCACTGGAAGTGAGGAACATGGTCACCGTCTCCACCAAGACAAAGGAGTGTCGATGGGCCCATCTCTGCGTTGAGCGCATTTGGCTTATGCGGATGCAGTTTCGAAGGGCCCGATGCTTCTGTTTTTCGGGGTTTGCCTCGGAATATGAATAGAAGAACAAACTCGGTCTGTCTTTTTGCGAGGGTGCCCTTGCGGTGTTTCAAAGGGACACCGAAGGGATATCGCAGCTTTCTTGGGGTTTTAACAAGAAGGTACCTCAAACACGGGTACACCTTGAGAAGTTTCAAAGGCTCCCAAGTTTAGGTTGTCCCCAAAGTAACAAATAAAGGGAACCTCCGGTCATGAAGGCCCCGTTTAGGGACGTCTAGTTTGGTGTAGGGAGCCAACACTTACCTTTTGTTTTTCTTTATTCTCTTTTTCTTATTTTTTCCCCCAACAGCTGAAGGCTTTGGGGTCTCAGCCCAGATAGGCTCCGGGGTGGTCTGGGGCGGCCCTGAGGTCAGGTTCCACGAGGGTTCCACCAGGGTTCCACCGGGGTTCCACCAGGGTTCCATCAGGTTCTGCCACGGCTGCGGGGTGGTGCGCACTAAAAAGAGCACCGCATGCTGTTGGGGATATCACCTGGGCTTATTATTTTTTCTTGTCAGGGATCATCTGACGACTGCATGATACATTCAGCACATGTGTTCATACATTTACAATTGGGTGAAATTAGATGAGCCCACCTTCCCATGGTGCCATCATCCTTTTTGCAGACATTTACCAGGACTAGTAACATATTAGCCCGTGGTAACAGCGTCCTTTTGGTTTCCCTCTAGAGGCGACGAGGATCGGCTGGCTGGTACCGTTACCAGCCATACCCAAGCGTTTGTTGCGCCCATCCACAAGGCGTCTGGAAACTTGGCGCTTGCCGCAGCTTTTTGGTGTACAGCCGGGGGCTTACCCGACCTTTAGCTGAGTTGTCGCATGGGGTAAACCTCAAAGATGGCAACGGTTTTCTTTTGGCTTCCCTTGTCCAACCAAAGGAATGTCCCCCGCCCACCCCCCCCCCCCCCACAAAAAAAAACAAAACAGGCCTCAAGAATGGTTAGCCTCCTTCGGCTTTCCTTTAAAACCAACAAAACGGGGTGGGGGGGTGGGTCGTCTGCCCCCCCAATTGGCGTCCTTGCTTTCCAAACGGGGGTTTCTTAAAACAGACCCGGCCTCCAAATGGGTTTGTCCTTTGTTGGGGTACCCCTTTTTGGTGGCTTTAAGGGGAAACCAAAAGGCAAGCCACCCTTTTTGGTGGGTCCCCAAAAACGACACACCCAAATGGGGTTCCCCAAAGCAGACCCGGCGCTGAACAGGACAACGTCTTCGTCCACGTGAAGGTCGCGGTGCAGCAGGCGGTGATGCCAGAGTTCACTGCACCTCGGACCGAGTGCGGGCTGGGGGGGCGGGCGCGGGGGGGGGGGGGTTTGGACTCCGACCACGAGACGAAGACGATGCGGTCGAAGCGAAAGGCGGCGGATGTTTGTGTCCATGAGGTGGGGCGTCTTTTTGAGAATACCCTTTTTTTGTTGGTGTATGGAAGGGAATCCAAACGGCAAACATCTATTTGCACAAATTATGACGAGCTGTTCGGTGGGTGAAGCGAGCGGAGCGCACCTATGATGTTGCGGAAAGTTCCCTCATTTCTGGTTTTGTGGTTGCTGGTGACATGTAGTGGTGGGTCGAAAAGAGGAAACATACTTTTCAGAGACAAAGTGAAGAGATTCAACGCAAATGGGACACCTACTAGTCAATCAGGGGTTGATGCATCGGGGCATTTGTTCGCAAACGCACCAGAGCAGCAAGCAAAATTCCTATGAAGAAACTTAGTCTTTGGGATGCCAAAATGGGATTCCGCGGAAGAGTTTGTGCACAGCGTGGAAGCTCGCAGAAGCTTCCACGGATCCAATTGCAAAAATTGTTTTCGCGGAAGTCACAGTGTCCTTTCAATCTTGGTCGCTAGGGGAGTTGTGACTGATTCCATCAGTGACCTTTCATGGGGATTCTCTTTCCACTACCTGGTTTCATGGAGGAGGGGTATAGCCATGTTGGTGGCGCCAAAAGTGAACCGCTTTTCACCGCTGCTCATTTGTTGCAGCTCTGTTGGTTACCGAAGCGTCTCTGCAGTCTCAATCGTGTCTGCTTTGTTGCATTTTGCTTGGATGTTAGGACTTTGACTTTTTGCCAACTAATGGGTTTTCCACTAAAGCACTAAAAGTTAAACTTTTAGCAGGGGAGCAGAAAGCAACCGAGTCTGGTGCAGCAAAGACTGCAGTTGTTTTTGATGCATCATGGTTGTGAAATTCTTCTATTGGAGGGTTCAGGGCCTAATTTCCTTCGGTCCTGCTGCAAAATGCATGTTCTTGCTTCCTTTGTCAAAGTTGGCCAACGCAAGCATACTGTCTTGGAATTTTGATGGCCTGCATGGCATGGGTTTTACGCGGCATTCTTCCAACGATGAACAAACCGTGGACTTGAACACTTGACGGATTTTGGGCGGTTGCTCTGCACTCTTCTAATAGTGCATTTTGCCAGGCATGCCATCGGTGAACATGAACACGTGCGTTGAAGGGGAGATTCATTTGTGTCAAAGACAACGGCTCTTCCGTTGCCGCTTTCAACGCTGGCATCCGTGTGTGTGTGTGTGTGTGTGTGTGTGTGTGTGTGTGTGTGTGTGTGTGTGTGTGTGTGTGTGTGTGTGCGTGCGTGCGTGCGTGCGTGCGTGCGTGCGTGCGTGCGTGCGTGCGTGCGTGCGTGCGTGCGTGCGTGCGTGCCTGCGTCCCTACGTGCCTGCGTGCGTGCGTGCCTGCGTCCCTACGTGCCTGCGTCTGCGTGCCTGCGTGCCTGCGTGCCTGCGTGCCTGCGTGCCTGCGAGCCTGCGTGGCTGCGTGGCTGCGTGGCTGCGTGCCTGCCTGCGTGCCCGCCTGCCTGCCTGCCTGCCCGCCCGCCTGCCTGCCTGCCTGCCTGCCTGCCTGCCTGCCTGCCTACCTGCCTATGGCTTTGTTTGTTTGAGTGTGTGGGTGTGTTTCTTTGTGTGCCTTTGTGTTGTGCTTGTTTCTGTGTCTCTGTGTTTGTGTCTTTGAGTCTTCGTGCATTGTGTTTTGTGTGTTTGTGTGTGTGTGTTCATTGCTTGAGTTTGTGTGTGTTCATGAGTTTTTATGTCTGTGTGGGTGTGGGTGTGTGCGTTTATATATATATATATACGCATGTGTGTTTGTTTCAGAGTGTATGTTTTGTTTGCCTGCCATGGTGCCCCACACTGCTTCATTGATTTCGAACAATAAACGGACAATCAACGGTTCCACCTGATTATGGACCTCACAAGAAGTCATTTTGAAGTTCGCAAGATTCTTAGGACAAACATGCTCCAGTGGCAAATGCCCGCTTTCGTGATACCGAAACGGCCTTTCCCAAGACGGAGAGTCAGAATTGCCAGTACAGCCAGTGGTCAACATACATGAAGTTAAGGGTTTCGACTTGCCACTCAGAGTGGAGTGTAGACAACATTCAATATAGTACGGATTCCCACCAGGAAGCCATGAAAATACGAATTCGAACATTTCACACAGAGGGAACGATCTGTTTGGATGAGTTTTCAAGGGAACCAGAAGGGAAGTCTATACTCGTGGGGCCCCTGAATTCTTCCCACATGCAACAGCTTGGGCGCTTGGCTGAAGTCCTTCAGGAACTGGCCATGTACAAGCTGGACAATGTTCACGCTCAAATTGACTCCTACGTTTCGGAGCCTCGGTGAACTTGTCGCACCCTTTTTGGCACACGGGATGGGATCTGACTGCGCTCAACTGGTGGACTGCTTTTCAGAGGGTGGACTGATCCAGCTGAGCTTTGAGCAAAATGGAATTCCCACCCAAAGGGCTCTGTCTGATGCCTAGGGTAGGGATTTGTGTGAACCTTCAGGTGCTGGAATATATCATATGTGGACGTGTGTACTCCTTTTGCGATCACCTTTGCGGCATTACATGTACGACCCTTACGAACCCGGACAGAATGTGCTGGGTATCGGGTTACCACAGCCTCCTTATCGATTCAGCAGATAGTGTCTCGCTGTTGTTCCGTACTTGTTGTTTTGTGCGGTATGTTGGTCGGGCATGGCATTCGTATGCACGTAAATATACACTTGCACAGTTGTGTGTATTGTGACTTGATTTTGGACAAAATGACCTTTTCTGGATGAACCTGCTGACTCATTCCCAGTAGTTCAGTTTTGCGCAAGTGCTTGCAGAAGTCGTCGGTGTCTGAAAGGGAGCCGTTCCCAAACCAAAGGGTGAGCGGTTGCGCACCCTAGGTGATCACTGACAGACTCGTCTTTTCTCAAGGTTGCGCTCGCCCAGCCCAATTGTTCAGTCACACCATTTCTCCCGTTTTGCTTGGCGGATTCCCTACTAAACATGGTTCGCACGCAGGAACGGTTCCTCTTCTATTAGGGTCACTGGGCTGGGGAAGCCTGGTGGGAAACTAGGTTTCCGGGCCCATTCAAAGGGAATCCCCTTCAAAGTGGGGAGGACTCGCTTCCCCGAGCGACGGGCCTAGATCAATCCAGCTCCAGAAAGCTTCCTTCAGGGCTCCCTGTATTTCCCCTTTTGGTTTTGGACATCTCCTTTTGGGCCAATGTTAAAGGACCTTCCTTTTGGTGGGGTGATGTTTAAAAGGGAAATGTAAGGAGCCCTATTGGGGATTCCTTTTTTTCGGTTTGCGAGTTTTGGAACCACATCACTGGGCGGGTGCATCCAGAAAGCCGAACCCGAGACCCGAGGACGTGGTGCGGTCCTTCATCCCTCAGATGACCCTGGACGAAGCCTTCGAGAAAAAGGAGCCGAACCAGCCCTGAGCCCCCAAACGTGACAGACTCCTCAGCATTCGGGGAAGGTGAGCCGCTGGCTACATGTATGCACATACATATATATATATACATATATATATACATATATATATATATATATATATATATCGGTCATTACACATGTTAGATATAATACATGGCTTTCGCTGCTTTGAAGTCTACATTGGGGATCCTGAAAGATGGTCCCTTGTTTTGAAGAGGTGCCATCAGCAAAACAACTCTTGGGCAATTGTTCCCCTTCAGCCATCCAAATAAGTGGAGGATTGTGTCCAGTGGGGTTCCGTCCTGTCGCACCTGTCGTGATAGGACGATATCTCGGATGCCGTTCAGAAGAAGCTGGCGGAGGAGAGAGAGTGTCAAAAATCGGGAGCCGTTTGGTTTTTTTCCCATTTGAGTCGTTTGCCAGCAGCATGTATGATTTGAGGGGTTTGGTTGGATGCTTGATGCACGAGTTGCGTTTACCTTGGGCTACTTCTTTGCTGTTTGCTCGCTTTTGGTGTTTGTTACTGTTTTGGGAAGGGGTCTTTGGAAGCTTTGGGATCGGGCAATGCGCCGCTCCAGGTGTTTTGTTCCACCTTGGACCCGTCTTCCTCCCTTGGTCTACTGGAAGGTATCAGGTCATGTTTTGCAGGGCTCCTTAAAATAAATTCATTTGAGTTACATGGCTGGTGGCTTTTTCAAGACCAAAACAAAGGTTGAAACAACACCAGAAAGCAAGTTGCAACGTTCAGGTGTGTTTCATGTAAGGATCCCTGTTTTGAGAATTGAGGAGGGCAGGATACGTTCTGATCGGTGCTGGTAGGTAAATCGACATTGGCACGTTCGATCGGTGGATTCTTGATAATCGGTTTGGGACAGTTTGTTGTGATTCTCTGGTGCCCTTTGGTCTGCAGCATGTGATGATTCACATGTTGGACCATGAACCTTTGCAAACTGACATTCACTCTGTGGACCTTGAAAATGGATATGCCTCATGTTATTGTTGGTTGGTCTATTTTCCTTGCACCGCACTATTCACTTGTTTGACTCGTAGCCTTGGCATTGTGTCCACATGCTTTGGACACTTAGTCCAACATGTGCTTCTTTGACCATGCATCCACGTGTTGGACCATTCAGCTTTGGACCATGCTTCTGCCTTTCTTGGATCACTCATTTGTTCAACAATTTCCTTTATGCAGTTGCTTTGTTCTTGACTTTAACCTTTGCAATGCATTGTTCATTTGTTGGATCCTCTGTCTTTGCAACATACTACTCTTTGACCATACATTTGTACAGCATGTGATTCACGTGTGGGACCATTAAGTGTCGGAACATGTTGCTTCCACTGTGGATCATGGGCCTTTAATAGCCTTTGCAGATTGTCATTTAGGTTGTACCATGTTTCTTTTGTTTTAACCTTTTGGCACAGCTCACATGACCTGCTCTCAGCAAGCTTAACTTGAAGGGGTTCCTAGCTCTCAACAACTCTTCTAGCTTTTTGCGGCCTTGTGGCTTTGTGGGTCAAACAGCTTCGCACAGATGAACATTTCATTTTCCCGTTGCTTCGCCCAGGAGATGGCGAACTTCGGGTTTTCCATCAGCAAGGCCTTGGTCACCGAGGCCGGGAAGCGGTTCGAAGCGCGCGGTGTGCGGATCGAAGCGCCGTGTGGATCGTGTGGTGGACGTATGGGCGGGGTGTGGTTTAGAGGTTGGTTTGGAACCGCAGAGGAAACCAACCCACTGTTGGTGGTTTTTCGAATTTGACACGCTGACTCTGGCGAAGTTTTGTGTCCACTGAGCGGTGGAAAAAAAGAGGGGTTGGCCTTTATCACCACCCGAAAAAAGAGCGGTTTGAGAGTAGCACCAGCACCATGCAACGGAAAGCCCAAGTACCGTCCAAGGAGAATCTTGTTTGCTTTCGGCGTTTGTCTCCAGTCGGCTTTAAAGTTTGATTTTTCAGTAGCACCAACATGCACATAGGAAGGAAGAACGAAACATCACAAACAGTCAAACATGTTGCAGAAGGCTTAGCAGCAACCAAGATATGGGCAGCATGTTTGCGGCGTACAGGGACCAGACCCCCCTCTCTGCTCCGAGCGCCGGAAGGTGACGCCGAATCAAGAGGTGGTGGCGTCCATGAACGTGGCTTGGCGAACGAGTAATATGGAGGCTGACCCCAAGCCCGATGCAAAAATTCACACCAAGCCTTGGTGGTTCCCAGCCATCCGGTTCCTTAGCTTTTTAGCCTTTGAGTGTTTAGTGGTAGTTTTTTTTTAACCCACTCAAAAATTAACTTTTAGTGGGGGATCTGAGGGCTGCCCAGAAGCTGTTTGCCTGTCTTATGTTACCATAGCTACTGCGCGAACCTCGCTTCAGCCGTGTTTGGTCTCTGCACAGAGGAATGGCAAGCGAACCCACTGAACGGGTGTAAGCCGAGTTATGCCATGATGAACAGCGCTTACTCAAGGGTTCGCAGACTAGGTTGGCGAATGTTTGGAGTTGGTGCGGGTGTTTGTTTAGCAGCTTGTTTCTGGTTCGGGAAGTCTGCGCGATATCCGAGGAGATCAACAAGCAGAAACGCGACTTCGGCAGCAAAAGTATGGGCTGGAGGGTTTGAGCCGCCAACTTGCTCACCGCCAGCCGGAAAAGTGCTTGGCGGCAACATAAATGTTTTGGGTTGCTGGATCATTGCAGTGGGGAGTACCAATACCTGTGTTTGGCCAATCCACTCAGATAGACAGGGTTCGCCAACAAAGACTGTGGCTGCAAAACCGCCTGAGTTCACAACTGGAGTCTAGAAAGGCTATTCAAGCACTTTTGAGGTCTTGACTTGTGAGATTTTGGCCTCTAAATAGCTGTGGGTCAAAAATAGGTACCCAAAATGGCTTGCCCTGGTAAATGGACACATGGACTAAAACCTGCGGTCCCATGGTGGTAACATGTTTGACCCATACCCAAATGTGTATTGGCGACATGTGAGCCACTCCCCCGAGCCCCCGCTGTCGGCCCGTTGCACGACTTCGAGAAGTTGGATGACGATCCCTGTGAGTGGGATCTTCCAACTTTCACACATTGAACTTGTCTATGGCTTAGATTCGTCCTCCATGTTCTTCGCCCATCAACTGCGCAAGTGCCAGCGCACTTTTCCTGAACGATGGCAAGTGTTTGGGGCCGAAATGGGGAATGTGCAAGGCAGGGTTGTGCGAGTGAAGGATGTGTCCCACTTCTGCCAGGGAACCGCTAAGCGATGGTATGGCTTATGGCCATCGAGTTTCCAGGTACTCTTTGGTCAATGGCTCTCATTGACTCGTTGCCTTCCAGCGTCTTGTGGGGCACACCAATTGGATTGCCAGACATGGCTGTTTCAACCATTGGCTTACGAATGCCAGCAAAACTATTGAAACACCTAGAAAGCACTGGAGATACGGATTAGGACAATCAAGATGCGGGACCTTGTTTTGACCCCAGATTCAGGCTTCCTTTTGTATCCTGTCAATTTGGGCAAATCCTTGCTCGCCGGGGGGGAAGCTTCCTCCCTGCGGGGATTTCTTCGGCGATCTCTTCGGGGTGCCTTCCGTTTCCAAGCGGACCGCTCGACATCGAGGCCTTCGCGATGCGAGTCAGATGGCAGCAGAGGCGCGCGATCGGTTTTTCGGCCGGATGAAGCCATCGGTTGGACCGAGATTTGGGCGTTGTTCGGTTGGCTTTCGAGGAAAATCGACTGGAAATCAACCATTTGAGTTTCCCTGAAGTTGAGATCGACAAGCGCATATGAGCCTCTGGTAGATTTTCAACCAACCTGCTGAATTAACCAGCCTGCTGCATCATCTGGACCCGCCTTAGGAACCCCAAGTGGCAAGTGCCTCCAAGATCGCCCTTCGGTGTCCCCATCCGCAAACACTACTCACGAGAAAGACAATCTCAAATATTGGCCCCTGCAAAGTGAGGAAACAAACTCCAAATGAAGGAGCCCTCTAGCTTCGGTTCGCAGGGCAAAGGGTTTTATGCACTGGGTGTGCCATTATTGCCCGACTTTTTTGAAGTGTTTGCTTATGTGTTGGAGGACAGATATGGCCCTCTATCTGTTCTGTGTATGAGAGTAAAGAGGGAAAGAGTCAGCCCTCAAGGTTTCTTTGAACGATCCCTGTCCGCGTTCCAGTTGCTGCTAGTCAGGGTGCTGTTTGGGGTGCTCTCAAGAAGTGATGGTTGCTGGCAGTGTCTGTTTTGCGATGCAGTTAGCGTGCTGTTGTGGGTGTGGCCAGGGTGCTGTTTGGGTGCTGCTGATTTGTGTGCGCAGGTGCTGTGGTCGCTGCCATTGCTTGTCTTGCGATGCAGCCCGATGCTGTTGTGGGTGCTGGTCAAGGTGCTGTTGTGAGTGCTAGTCAGGGTGCTGTTGAGTGTGCTGAAGGTGCCGCGTTGGGCTGTCCCAAGCTTTCTCATTATCGCGGCCGTGATCACAAGCGGTGGCTTGGTTGGTTCCTATTCAGCACGTTCCCCTGCTGGACGAGTCACCCATTTGCCTGGCATGAGCTGCTGAGATCGACATGTCGCTGCTACGCAACTCATGTTCTGAGGAGTTGTCCGTCAAGTTCAATGAGCGGCTGGTGGGGAAAGGGACTGGGAGCAAAGGCGACCCTTGGCACCCCGAAGGGACGCGCACTTGCCGACTCGACCTTTGTGGGGATGGAGGGCCCAAAGGGCCCAGGTTCCTCCCCACCCCCGCGGTTGTATGAGCATTTTGGGCGCTGTGTTTTGGAGTGTTTTTCCATGTAACCTCCGCATACGCAATCCACGCTCCAAAGCCCACGGGTGGATGGGGCTTGTGAACGCGTGAGTACACGGAACCGGGAATGTATCTTTATGCCTTTGCTTGTCCGCTCGTCCGTTTGCTTGCTGGCTCGCTGGCTCGCTGGCTCGCTGGCTCGCTGGCTTGCTGGCTTGCTGGCTTGCTGGCTTGCTGGCTTGCTGGATTGCTGGCTTGGCTTGCTGGCTTGCTGGCTTGCTGGTTGAAAGTTGATGGCCGAACTTTCCGAGCCAGGTGCATCATCTGTTTTCTCGGATCTTCGGGTACGAGTGCCGTCTACTTTTTTGGAAAAGGTGTAGATCCTCCCCATGTTTACCATTGCAGGGTGGCTCAGAACCTCGAAACAGTGACCAAGACACAAATGACAAAGGTCGAGACTTGGCCGAAGGGGTCCTCTTGATGTTCTTTTCCAGCACCAATGTCTAAGGGTTGTTGGAGCACCATGAATTTGTTCTCCTTTCTGCTTAAAGAGGTTGCATTGTGCGGACCCCTTTTCATTTGATTCAAGCGGGACCCGGCAACCTTGTACTATTTCCAGCTGGGCACTCTTTCGAGGATAGCACTCTATTTGACTCAAAACGTTTAGGTCCCCCCCTTGAGACTGGATCATTTTCAGCATCTCCCCCTTTCTTACCGCCATTTGCCCAGGGGTTTTTGTAGTTTTCAACAAAGATCCGGATACCTGGAATGAATGGAAATGGAAGTTACCGCTAGACTTTTGACCTTTCACCACCACATCTCCCCTAGACCCTTGTTGAAACCTCTGTTTTCAGGTCGCTGTGCTTGAAAACCCCTCGAGGCGGAGAAGATCAAGGTGGTGAAGGCCGCCGAGGCCGCGGCCGACGCCGCGCAGCTGCAGGCGCGGCGTGGCGTGGCGTGGGGGCGTGGGGGCGTGGGGCCGGAGAGTCTCCGGGCGTTCCGAGCGTAAACACATGGGCCTTCCGAGTGTAGAGGTCTTTGAGAGTGTGTGTCAATGGGTGTCCACTGTGTATACACATGCTTTTTGTGCGCATGTGTGATCCAAGCGTATAGACGGAGTCCGCAAATGAGACTGAAGTCTGAATGGGCCCCAGAGGTCGGCGGATATGACAATGAAGACCTGAAAGGAAGCTCTCTCGCAAGCCTCCGAGAAGGCCTTTCCGCAGCAAATGAAACTAGGGCGGGGGGTGGTCCCCCACTTTTTTCAATCGTCACCACTCTTTTCTTGTTTTTGGTGGTCTTCTGCAAGGTTATTCTTCTCCGAATTGTGTTTTGGGGTTCGGAGTTGACCTTCGGGTGAGGCGACATATCGGTCTCTTTTGCTTCAGTTGCACAAGAAATGGCTGAATTCGGCGGCTGGTGTTCACCAACGGATACCGGAGTGCAGAAAATCAGCAAGTGAGAAAAACCATGGCTTGCCTTAGCCCAAGATTCTTGCTCGGGCCTATTTCTCCAGCCCAAGCCTTTATTTTAATCCCCATCTCACCTGGTTGGCCCCCAAAAGAACAGGGCGGAGTGATCGCCCTTCATCTGGAGTGCAAGGCTTCCAACAAAGGCTTCCTAAAAACAGGTCGCTCGGACGTCCCCTTGTTGCCAACCCCCATTTTGCCAAACCTTACCTGTAAACCCCAATTTCATCGCTAACTGCTGGCAGGTAGTTCCTGCTAGGGCCTTTAATGGAGGCCGCACGCTAACAGAGCCCGAGGTGCTGGTTACAACAAAGTGCTGTTGACCTGAGGGTGCCCAGATTGTGTGTGTGTGTGTGGTCGAATCCCCGAAATGCCAAGCCCCTTTTTGCCAAACCAAATCCCCATCTCATCTTTTGGCCCAAAAAAGCAGGTCGGTCGGAAGTCCCCGTTTTGGGAAGCACCTTGGATCACAAACGACCGCCACGTCGACGACGGCTGGCGCGCGCGCCTCGCCAGGGAGAAGGTATCGCCCGCCAGCGCCGCGCAATCATCGATGGCCTGCGGGCACCTTTGGAGGAATTCAGGCCAGTGGTTCCCAGAGGTTTGTTTGGGTTTTTGGAACTTTTGTTTTTTGGAAAAGAAACCGATACCATCAAGGATTTGGTTGTGGGTGTTTGGAGTTTTTTGTTTTTCAAAAAACCAATAGCAATCCCTTGGTGGTTGAACTTAGGATTCCCTCCCGATGGTCCGTCCAACTTGAGGTCGGTGCTGAAAATTGGATCGCTATTGGTAGCATCTATGGTAGGACCGATGCGTGTTTCCTATAGGCATCGGACCCTTCGTAATAGCAACGGTTTCCTGTTGCTTTCAAACCAACCAAATGGGGCTCCCACTATTTTTGGAAACACAGATGAACCTTTGGGGCTACACTCCCACGCATGACCACCTCGAAAAAGGAAGTTACAAGGATGGTTGCCTTCCACCAACATGGAAGTGCACAGGGGTTTGGTGGCAGGTCAATCGGCGCTATTCCGCTTTTGGAGGCAAGCTGTTCTGGGTCTGTTTAAAGGGAAACCAAGAGGGAAACACCCATGTCCGAAAACAATAAAGAGGTTGATAGTTTTGCAGTTTTGCCAGACCTCCCATTCAGTATGTAGCACCCAAAAACCTTGCGGCGTCCAGGGAAATCGTCCTTGTTGAGCCCAAGAAAAGCTTTTGGTAAGTGCTGGCCTTATCCAGATGGTGACAACGTACCCACGTTCGTTTGACAAGGTTCCCAGCCAAAGTCTTTGATGAAGTTGGTCTGGCTCACTCTTCTGCTCTTGTACCTTTGCTCTGCTGAAAGCGCCCTTTTTTGGAGGCTTAGAGCCGACGCAGTCATGCATCAACAGCTCCTTTGCTTCCGCCATGTTGGATTTGGCAGTCGGCTTCGAATAGGATCAAGTTTTCCGGGGCTTCCCTTCAGAGCTTTCGGCATTGTTTCTCATCCAACATCCGAGCTTGTTGCACGTGCCCGAAAGTGTCGAGATTCCGAAAGTTTCGGACCGCTAGGTTTAGTTGCTCGATTCGATCGGCGCAGAGATTTATCGGGGCGTGCTGTGTCAGCAGGTCTCACCCCTGAAAGACCTGGCCTCAAGCCAGGGGACTCGGCACGAGCTCATGAGCCAACACGCGGAGCTTGCGGCTGTTTGACCACGCGTTGGCTCAAAGCCAGGACTGTTCCCATCGACCCACGGGATGGATGCCTTTTTGGACAGTTCAGCATGGGTTTAGAATCGCTGGATTGGGGTGTGTTTGGATTCTTTGGGCAGTTTTTGAGGCCCTAAGACTCCTAGACGGGTCGGAAGCAGCCATGCTTTCTGCTCACACTTCCTCAGAACCTTGTCGCTGTACAGTCCATGTGTCAGCCACAATTGGGACATCTCCTCTACTTTCTTATTTACTTGAACCACCTTCACACGCACAGATGCTTGTTTGTTTGTTTGTGCATGTGTGTGCTTTGTCAGTTTCTTTGGGTTTGAAAGGAAGCAGTACGCAACGGCTACCCGTGGGGGGCCCAAATCCCAATGTTGACGCACATACCGAGCTTGTGTGGCTCTGACTCAGGATTCGATCACCCACGGCTCTGGAGAGACCCTCTCCACAGACAAGATCTCAGAGCTGCTTCTCATCACCCAGCCACAGGGCAGAGAAGCAAAGGGCGGGTGGGCCCACTCAATGCCCCGTTTTTCACCACCTCACAACGCGACAGGTTAGTGGTTGTTAGATTTTAGGTGACGTCCGACCGCCGCAACCTGCCCGCCCGCCGACAGAGCCAGCTTGTGACAGACAGCTGCGACAGAGCCTGTGACAGATGCTGTGCTTGTGACGGACAGGCGAAGCCACGCCCGAGCCCCCGAACCCCCACCTTTTGCCTTGCCTTCGTTTGCCCCCTTGGCCTCAAGTCCCCCTGCTTTCCTCATTCCTCCCTTTTCCCTCTTCTGTCCCTGTCCTTTACTGTGAGGCTTTGTTTGAGGGTTGGCTGGGGTCTGGCGGCCTGCTTTTGAGCTAATCGGCGCAGGTTCAGGCAGACTACTCCGGGCGAGTTTAGGATGGTTTGTGCCAGTTTGTGCACTGCAAAGTGAGGTGATTGGGATTGCAAGACCAGAATGGGGCGTGGGTTGAATCCAGCTGGTGGTCCTCCAAGAGCCTTGCGGTTTGTGACTCGCGATTGCCATTCAAAAGGTTGGTTTGTTGCAGGATCCGTCTCGAGCTTGTGGTCCGACAAGTCAGAGAAACCTTGAGTTGAAGACGAGTGGTTGGGGAGCAATCCTCTTCAGCGCTGTAACCTTTGTCGGCAGCTCTCCTCACAAAACCCCTCCACAAATTGAGGGGCTCCGTGATAATTTGTTGGGAGTTGCGAGCAAAGAAACACCAGGTTCCAGGTTTGGCAAAACAAGCTGGGACGCCAACCTAAACGTTTGCATTCCATTCCTAGCAAGTCGTAAATCGTAGGTAAGTTCTACTTGACTGCTTTTTTTGCTGCCCAGTCGAGAAGCATGCAATCCCGCGAAAATCGGTTTCGGCTGTTTTGCACAAAGGATCTTGAGACAGAGACGGGCCATTTCGCTGTTTGAGCTGCGCCTAAACCAATGTACGCAGCATGCCAGCGCTGCAATCAACTCTACTGCTATTGGGTTGGATCTTTAGACTTTAACTTTGTGGATTCCCCTCATGTTTCCCTTTAACCAGCAAGAAGTCAAACTTTTTGTTGGAGGATCTACAGCACCCAAGTTAAGGAGTGTGACATTTCACAGACCCTTTCCTCACCCATGTGTGCCTCTGCCAATTGCCCAGCACCCGTTGATCCATTTTAATCGAAGTTCCCGGTGAACAGCAGCAAACACGGGGTCCCCGTGTTTCAAGATTCAAAGCCCTCAAGATCCAACTCGGGCATTGTCCCATGCCGGACGGCGGAATCCATTTAGGCCAGCAAAGGGCCCAAAGAGCTTTGCGTGCCAAAGCCAGAGCTGGTTCGCACAACTGGCGTGCTAAAGAAATCCATGTTTGTTGCCCTCCCCCAAATCAAACCACAAGAGCAACGCATAGTAGGTAGCTTCTTCTAGACCCCTTGTGCAACATTCGGCACGTACAGAATTGGTGTGACGTCTGGGCAAACTTTTGCCACCAGCAAGCGGGCTGGCAACCTCACCCATGAAGGCTTCTTCTGTGTATGGGTCCAATATTTCCCGGGCGGATCGGGTGCAGCTGTGCAGGTACTTCGAGACTCTTCGCGACGTGGCAGCCCACAACCGCTCCAGCACAGTGTTCCTTCCGAGCGGACCGCTTTGTGAGTGCCGCGATGTCAAGTTGGAATGCTCAGGTGAGCCACAAGCAAAACCGGGCTTGGGGCAATACAGGGGGCTAAACAAACACTCAAGTACCCCCCCCCCCATTCTACAAATTTAGGCGCTTACAGTGGAAACTTAGTAAGGGATGGTCCCAGCCAAACATGGGCGGCAGTGCGGCCGGCCTTCTCGCTTCTTCTATGGTGTTAGGCAAGCCGCAGGTAGCCTCCCAAGAACACCCCGGAAGAACCTACTTGCCCACACCACCCAATGACTGCTTTTCCCAACTGTTCCAAAGCATTCCGCAAGAGGTGGGTGTGCACAAAGCAGTCGTTGGATCATTTGAAATGGCTCCTTTGGGGTGGGCCTTGCGGTTCCATGTTGTGTAGCCGATGTTTACACATTTACTAGGTTATTTGTTGGTGTCCAACCTCAAATCTTTCAACAACAGCTTTGGGGCTTAATGGGTCTTTGTGTGATGTGGAGTCAATTTGTTTGGGGGTAGGGAAGGGGCATTTTGCTCTGCTTTCTCATCGAACTTCGCAGCTTCCTAAGGTCCACTAAGTGGCACTCGCGGAATTTTTACCTTATGAGTCCGCGCGCGGAACACTCGGAGACGGGCAAGACGAAAGACGCGACGAAGACGACGAAAACAGGAAAGACTCTTGTCCAGATTTTGGCATCGCAAGCGAGTTTGGGTGCGAAGTCAAATTACTTGACCAACTCTGCTTGCGACCAACTCTGCTTGCAAGGCGCCTGACTCATGACATAGTGCCTGTGCTCCGCATATTAGTCGGGCGTTCAATGAGCCAAGGACAAAAAAGAGCCCAGAAGCAGGACATGAAGCGAGTGAAGCGAAGGAAACTGGGACGGCGCCCAAACAGAGCCAGATGACAAAGACGCGCAAAACCAGGCCGAGCTGGCATGCTTGCAATGGATGTGCTTCCAGGTGACGTCTGTTTTCCCGACGGTTCACTCTCCTCACCACACATGTAAAAAATGTGATTTTTACAGGTTGCCCAGCCTTGCGTGCAGGAAGGAAGCACCGCGTCGCCCAGAAGCACCAGGTCCCGAAAGCCTGGAAAAAGAGGCCGAACTTCGGCCGCCGGAGGCCAACGAAGCGCCGGCTGAGATCGAGGTCCGAAAGCAAGCACCCGCGGAAGCCGAAGCGCCGACGGCTGAGTGGAGTGACGCCGAGCCTGAAGAAGGCGTCACAAGCCCAGAAACATCCATCAAGAAAAAGGTGACGAGAAAGAAAGTCAGAATCAAGCCCAAAGCAAAATTGAAAGACGGCCTCTTGGAGGCGGACGAGGAAGTGGTATTCGAAGGACACGGGTTGCACGAGTCAGCATGGCCATCGCCAGTGCTGCTTTCAGTCTTCATCTGGTACATGTTTTGTGCGGATGCGTGATGCATGCGCGAGCTGCGCAATGCGCGTTTCTGAAAGGGAAGCGTTCGACACCTGTACCATGGCCTTAAAGATTCAAACGCGATTCTAGGTGTACTGTAGCACCAAAAGTCGTCATGTTATAGCATACAAAGGGAAGGGAACCATACAAATCCCAACAGGAAGCAAGCCGAGAGGAAACCGAGAAAGGAAACTTTCACAAACCAGCGGCAGACATATGAAAGTATTTTGTGGCACGTCGACTCCTTGGCGGAAGGATAACTTTGACTGGGAGAGCACTCAGGCCAACTCTTTGGTCTGGTTTTTGCTGGAGCTGGGAACTCCAACTTGGTTTGGCTGGTCGCGTGTCAAGGCCCTCGCAACATGTGGCATGACAACTCGATTCCATGGAACGCTCCATTAAGAATGCGGCACCATGGTCGACGATGTGTTTTGCTTCATAAGCACCGAGAACTAGGACCACACGCCACACATCGACTACTCTTCAATTCCTCAACGGTGGCTTTGCGGACAGTACAGGTAGTTTGGTCGCGTCTCCAACGTTTTTGCTCCAGAAGATGGAGCACTGTTCCAGTTTGGCTTCCAGACGGCTTCCTGGATGCAAACCTGTTGGGTCAACTTACCTACCGAGTTAACAAAATTCACACTCCCTCAGACTAACAGCCGGAAGCTCCCAGAAGGCCTCAGTAAATGGAACCAAGTCTCCCAAAGGTGTCCTGGGACCTTCCATGGAATCGCCTGGGGGAGGGTAAACTGTTGTCATTTTAGTCAATGCCCAAGAAGTTTCCACCTTTTTCGGCCAGCAAGCTCAACGCAGTGGGGGCACGACGAGTTTCGGGAACCCTTGTGGTTCGAGTGTCCGCTCAGGAATCATGATCCCAATGCCTCCCTCCCCTACCTCCCCCACCTCCCCAAAAGTGGCTTCTTAGAATGGGCCCTCAACTAAGACACCACCCTAGGGTCTCTCAGTGAGATTCCACCCGGCTCCTGCCATTCTTAAGTGGAACGCGGGAAACGGGAACATCTATAGAAAGGGGCCGGAACATTCCAAAACCAAGCCGCCCAAGCTTAGCTCTAATCGAATGCAGCTGAGGTGGACCTAGAAAAGCACGCCTCTGAGCAAAATTTGGGGCGCTTTCAATCCTTGAGGGAAGCCTACGTTACATCCATTGGGGTATTGGGAGTGTTCCCAACTCGAGCTTCCCTTTACTTGGATGTTCAACCTACGTGGCAAGGTGCTAGGTTGTGGTCACAAGTTCGCCAACAGGTCCAAAAGGTGTTAGTTCAAGTATAGCCTTGGTCACAACCAACCAGGCTCAAACTAGGTCCGTGCTCCCAGTTACGGCAGATCACCAGGCTTCCTCACCTCTGGGATTTCCCTCGTTTCTTTTGGCTCACTATGCGCAGCAGAAGTTGCCCCGCGAGGACCTGGCGCTGTGGGCGATGTCTCCTCGCAGATTCGGAACGGACTGCTGCAAGGCGCGAGTCGACGAGTTGAATCGACGCAAGAGGCGAGACACATGGCTGTGGGTTTTGACACATGGGTTTTGACACCTAGCGAGACACATGGATTTTGACCCATGGCCATGGCCAAATGGGCGGCTTCCCATTGGTTTCCCTCAAAAGCTAAGAGGGGCGGAGGGGCAACAAGGTGTCCTCAGAAAGGGACACGTCCACCGATCCACCAGCGTTTCTATTTTTTTTTGTAAGAGGACTAATGGGCATAAGTCCAAGTAAACTTGCCCTCGGGTGCTTCCTTGTGGATGCCATGTGCGCGGAAGCCAAGTATTGCGGCATTGACAGATACGTTTGTGAAGACGCGCACTCGCGATCAAGTCAACCTGGCTCGGCCATGTCTGCTGATGGACAAGTTGTCACTTGACATGCATGTTAGAGCGCATCTTCATGGTTGTTGTTGGGAAGCATTTTACCTTTTTGCTGATTGTGGTTTAGTTGGACATCTCTACTTAACTGCTAAAATTTAGATGTTTACTCCCCTTCCAACGTCAACCAAGTCTTGTACTCCAAGATACCGGATCGAGTTGGTCGTCAAAGGTTCGGGCTGCTCGAGCGCTCGTCATCTCACCCCTCTGCGGCTGATGTTTACCAGGCAGTTGACTCACCGACCCGATTGCAATGAGCTTTAAGGATTGAGCTCGCCCAATCCCAGGATGAAGGTCCTTGGGATCACTTTCAACTGGCGAAGTGCTGGCAGTATTTTTTTTTTCGGCGGCGAACTTGTGAATCTGAATGAATGGCGTTTGGGGGATCGGCAGGGACCTTGCTCGAGGGAGGAAACGACGTTCCTGCAATGAACCAATGAGCATGCCGCATGCCGGAGCTTGGTTTTTGCGCGTGCGTTCATGAGGCCCCACAAAAGGGGGCGGTTTCAATCACATGGTACCAGCTTGAAACCGACATTTTTAGCACATGGCCTTTCAACCTATATGGTTTCAATCTGGACGGCTTTCATATTCTAGCACATGGCCTTTGTGACGTTTCACGCTCATTCTCCCGTTATCTCCGTTCCCCGAGCACGGCCAGGGGCCGCGGGTGCCCCTGGACAGCTGCAGATGTGAGGCGAGGTGCTTGGATCCACCTCCAAAGTGGTTGATGAACATGAATCCCCAGCTAAATGATGTCCACCAAAGGGTCCCCTGTTAAGATTTACACCAAAATGACCACTCAAGCATCTTTGGCTTGTGTTGTAGGTGTTTCAGGTTCATCCAAGCCAGCTTGGCTGAATTCCTCGCTTTCGGCAAGGCCACCAGAAACTGAGTTTGAGGGTAAAGTGCCGGCCCCTGTAATGGTGGAGCTGCGAGCCCGTTATGTTCAACCTACAAAGGGTAAACACGCAAGTTGCATGACGGAGCTGTTGGCAGGGGCACTGCCCTAAACATGAGCTGATCCAGCAGACTGCCAACTCTTTTGCAGGTGTGTTTGTGCCTTCCTTGGCAAGCCACCTCACCGAAAGCTTTCTTTCACCGGCCTGCATGTTTAGTCATGGCGCCCTTGATAGCGGCATTTCCTTTCTCGCACCGGAACTCCCCAACCCGGGAAAACACCGGCGGTTACTAACGTGCCGAGTACGACCCGAAGCACGCAAGTACGCAAGCACGCAGGCACGCAAGCACGCAAGCACGCAAGCAAGCACGCAAGCACGCAAGCAAGCAGGCAGGCAAGCAAGCAAGCAAGCAAGCAGGCAGGCAAGCAAGCAAGCAGGCAGGCAGGCAAGCAAGCAAGCAAGCAAGCAAGCGAGCAATCCAGCAAGCAAGCTGGCAAGCAAGCAAGCTGGCAATCAAGCAAGCAAGCATGCAAGCGAGCAAGCAAGCAAGCAAGCACGCAGGCAGGCAGGCAGGCAAACAAGCGAGCAAGCGAGCAAGCAAGCAAGCAAGCTGGCAAGCAAGAGTTTATTTGCTTATTTGTGGGTTGCTTGCTTATTTGCAGGCTTATCCAGCCCTAACCATTGAGGGGGTTGAACAATGCATCCCCAGGCGCCGAGTGCCACACTGTGACCTCTGGGCCGAGAGTGCAGAACCTATTTGGCCGGAAAGCCATTCGCTCGAAGTGGCCCCACGGAATGCATCTCACAGTCAAGAGAACTCCTTCCAAGAACTCTTCTTATGGGTTTAGGCTTTGTCCCTTGGTACGTCGCAATAGTGGACACCCAACAAGTACCACATTTGGGTGTCCTTTTGCAAGGCAAACGCGTCCCCCTAACCAGGCACGCACTGTACAATACTTAGATACCAAGTGATGTTGCCCCTGAGCTGGACCCGTGCTAGGTAGGCATTCTCGGTCAAGGTTTGCAATGATGCAGTACTTTAGGAATTGCAAGCAAGCCTTATCCTGGCCTCCATGCAACATTGAAAATATCTTGGAGCCTCAAAGAGACCAAATTTCAGAGCCAAGCCTTTCAATGGCCGTCCCTTGCCCCTTTGGAGGATCGAATGACGCTCAAATTTGGGGGTTGATTGCTCTCTCACTCCCTCTCTTTTTCAAGCATCGGTCTTTTCTTCAAACCAGCTTTTTTCCCACGTAATTTTGGGGTCTTTTCTTCAAACCAGGCTTTTCCCACGTATTTTTTGGTGAACTTCTGGAATCAACAAGGAACCCGTTCAGAATGAGGAAGTTGCCACTCAGAGCCCTGGCTCGGAGCCCGACTTTTCTGAGCAGAGTGCGGATGCGCGCCGAAGAGCCCGCAGCCAGAGCAGTGGTCGGTGGGTTTGGTCTCATGTAGGACTTGTGTCAGGTTTCCCTTTGTGCTGGGATTTCCCCGGTTGTTTTCTTGTCCCTTTTCCAAGACATCTACATCCTCAAAATGCAAGGGTTTGCGGCGTTTGCGGGTGTTTTTCTTCAAATCAACCTCTCTCTCTTTTTTCAGGGCCCCCAGAATTTGGGCGGCCAAAGTCTCGGATCCGAACCCCGGGCCCTGAAGCTTTTGGAAAATAGCTGGGACCTCGCTTGGCACCGGTTTTCATCAGGGTTGTGGTTGGGAAACCTTTTACCTTTTTGCTGATGGTGGTTTAGTGGTTGAAATCAATGTTTGCTAAAATAAAATAAATCAATGTTTGCTCCCCTTCCAACGTCAACCAGGTCATTGGCTTCACTATAAACCAAAGATTCGGCATCTGAAACTCTTGGGAGCAAAAGCTGAGGAAAACCTGCGGCCTTGAGAATCACATGCTTGGTTGCAATTTGCGCCAAGCGCAGTGAAGAGATAAAGTTTGGTCCTGAATGAGGGATGTTTCAAAGTTTCAATGGTGGCTTTTCTTCCGGTTTCCCCATGTAACCAACCCAGAAAGGGGTATACCCTCAAAACAAACTCAATTGGGGATATCAAATAATCCTGCGACTTTGGTTAAGCGGACAATCTCCTTCCATGTCAAATTGTCGGGGGTTCTCACGTCGCTCTGCTCTAAGAAAGGTCACATCTGTCTTTGGCCGCTTGGGTGACCACACTTGGCCTGGGCGCGTGCTTTCCTGAACGCTTTCAAACGTAACAATATTATACACAGAAGGGGTTAGTGTGGCGTGAGCAGCTTTCAAGGGCCTGATGGATGCATCACGCTTGGCACCTTCGACCTCTGGGTTGCAGGCTTCGGCGTGCGAAACGCGAGAGATGGATAGATGGATCTGCTGGGCCGGGGGGTCGCACTGCCGCAAGGGCGGCAGTTCGAAGTGTCCAATTGCCCCCGTTGGTTCAAAACCATGTCCTCTTTGGTTGTTTTGGCAGAAAAAAGTAGTGGCTCTTGTTTACCTGGTGGTTTAATCATCTACCAGGGCCATCTATTTCCCCTAAAAGGACTTGGTGTGTTCTGCTTTTCCTTTTTGGCGGCTGGGAATGGCTAGGTGCTAGTTCCAAGGGATTTCCGAAGTGAGACCTGGGCGTTCCCTTCATTCTACCGTAGCGCGTGACCTCAAACATGGCAAGTTGAACGAGCCAACATGTTATAGTGTTGGTTGGTGGTTTTGTTCATTGGTGATTCCCCTGGTTCATGAGCAATACAACAAGGGCGCCTCTGCTTGTTCATACCAGAGGGGCCGGACTCAAAACTGAACTTTGTGATTTTTGTCTTCCGGAGCCCTTCGGTTGGATTGCGCGTCGTGGCTTTTGCGAGCAACTTGGAGAACCCCAAAAATCGAGGTGCTTGATGCCGATAAAAGCGGGCGGTTCACTCAGGGCTTGATGACCTAGGGGGATCTCGCGGTGTTCTTGGAGCCCAGACTGCGGCTGGCAATATGTGATAGCCGACCCGGAGACAAGTTGCTTGTTTCTAAGAAGCCAACTACAGGAAGTTCTACCGGAAACCCCTGATTTTGGTGGGAATTTAGCTAGTGTCCTGTAGAATTTCCTGTAGCTGGTTTCTATGATTGTTCTAACCCAGCGCAAAAGTACGTTTTGTTCGATCAGCAGAAGTCCCTGCGAGGGACGGAGATGTGAGTGACTACTGACAGATGTGTTGGTTGCTCCGTGACTCCCTGATGTCCCATAAATCCCCAAGACCCCGACCAATTCCCCTTCTCCTTAACAACAACCAAACATGTCGTCGAAGGCTCATATGGATGTGTCTTCTGTTGAGGGTACCCTTTCGGTAGCTTTATGGGGAAGCCAAAGGGACGTCGCCGTATGGGAGGGTCTCCCTAATTTAAGACGACGCATGGATGTTGTGGAAGAGACCTCCTGGCCTATTTCATGGCGCCGAATGGCGCGTTGACCTTGCAGCTGGACCATGCACCTGTACAGGCACATCAGTGAGAGGGCCAACCAGGGGGCAGGAACTTCTCCGACAGGCAGCTCGTGAGGGCAGAGATGCAGCGATTATTCTACGGTTTCTTTGGTGAATTTTGCTTGGATGTTAGGACTTTAACTCTTTGCCAACTAGTGGGTTTTCCATCAAACCACTTTAAACGTTTAGCAGGGGAGCAGAAAGCCAACAAAGTTTCCCTTAGAGTTAGACCTTGACCTCCAGTAGAGTCTTGATTGACGGGTGAAACTCAAGATCTGGCTGTATTTGTTAGGTTTGAATGCTCGAGGGGCCAAGGACTCGACAGTTCGCATTTGCAGGGGCAAATCGACAGGGACGGTCTCTATGCACCACCGGCCTCCACAACAACCAAATGGGTTTGACAAAGGCCATGAATAATCCAGCATCAGCGTGTTGCCTGGAGGTCATTGGTTTCTTTGGAGAGCACTGCAACGCTTCATGCAAAGACTGTGACCCCCCCAAACAATCCCCAAACCACTTCCCCATAGGATGATATGCATCCCATATCTCTTGCATGCTCCTTGTGGGGTGAGTAAAACCATCCTCTACCCAATCAAGGAAGGTTGTGTGCACGATGTTGGCTTGGCAGCACCGGTTGTGGGGATTCAAACTCTCAAGTGAAGCGAGGTTAAGTGAACGTCTTGATCGATTCCAAGCGTTGACTAAGATTATTAGATCCTTTTCTGGAAAGGATGGACGTTCACAGCTATTCGGCAAGGACAATGCTCGCACAACAGAGGTTTAAGCTGAAACATGTGCAGGCAGGCACCAGCCCCTGAGATAGGGAGACAAGTCACTGCGCACATTGCTCCGCTGACACCCAGACACCACATTTGTCTGTGGCTGCAGACTGGCCTGATTACCTCTGTGTGGTACTGAAGCAGACCCCGTGTTGGATCAGCTGGCTACACACAGAACTGGGTGCTGCCGCAAGTTCCTATCCCCGCGTTGCTAAGTACAACCTCTGGCATGGTGACTCAGGTGCCTGCGGCGCAGAAAAGAAGCGCGAGTAAAGTCCAATCGCTTGGCTCGGCTCTGAGAGAGTTGTAGATGGTACCTCACATGACGAATTACTTGCTGGAAGCAACCTGTTGGTTACAGGGATGCACAGGACAGGTCCGCATACTGGGTTCCTCAAAAGGAGATTCCCCCCCCAAAATGCTGTGCTTTGGCGCCAAAGTTCGCCTGAAAGATCATGATCCACTGAATCGGCTCCCATTCAAGACGAAGCGGGAGGTCTAGAAGTCGGAGTGGGCAGGATTGCGCCACTTTATTCAAGTTCAAAGCATGATGCATTTCTGTCTTTCCTGTGTGGTTCATGCATCTGCGACACGTTCAGTGCCAGCCTGCTCCATCACACACCCTCATTCGGCACGGGTTTGGAGAAACTGGCGGGGGTCGTTGCTAGCCTTGGGGTTGTATTAGCAAGACAGCCAGCCCTTCCTCGGGCTCGGGAGCCGCCTATTAGAAACCGGAGCGCCAAGCCGCGCGTCCACTATGGAATTTGAGGTCCCAGGAATTCTAGGGTTCTGGGATCCAGTGACCATGAACGCACATCGGACATGTCATGAGTTTGTGCGGTGACCCCTTTCCCTTCTCGTCGCACTCGGTTTACTCAACCTGCTTCAATTGAATTTGTGCCCCATGGACGATGGACGTTCCGGGGCCATTATATTTTCTTTGTCGAGGTTTGTCATTCTGTGCAGTTTTTTCCTCGATGGTTTTAGATTTGGTTAGCGATTGGCAACATCTTGCATCTTTGCCTGTACAAAGCTGATATATATATATATATATATGTATGATCTTGTCATGTTGTGTGATAAGCGAGCCTCTTTCACGGTCGGGAGTCTCGCACATTTCCATATTCTAGGATGAACAGGTTTTTCCGAGACTCTGGGAGGATAGCGTTTACTATATAGGTTTTGAAGATATCCAACATGCTCTAAGGGTGGAGCCCTTTTTGGTTGCCCTTGGACTGCTCACTTAGAGTAGCAAAAACAGAGGTGTGAAACTAGCCTGCACTCGGTTGATTGGGGGCACTGGGAGGAGTGTCTCCATCCGACCAGCTGTTGTGCTTCTGTCATGGTCCCAAATCGGACACCCCTTTCCTACCTTGTGGTTTGCCACAGTTGGCTTTGAGATTGAGGCTGGAAGTGGCATCTTGGGGCAAGGAGGGAAGCAAGTCGCGCCAAATCACACCTCAAGATGTGCCATTCGCAGCCTCAATCCCAACCAAAAGCCGACTGTGGATTGAGATAATGCGCTTCCGCTTTGGAGATGGCGGGATGAAGCCTGCTGCCTCATGTCCCCCAATCGTTTGGGTTCGGGCTGGATTTAGGTCTGTTTCCCGGTCTCTGTATTTTGTGAATAAGCTTATGATTTTTACGCGCTTAAAGAAGCTGTTGGCAGGTGGGAGGTGCCCATTTCTAGTTGCAAATGTGTAAGTAGCCTCGGTAGATGTAGACCGTGGTTGAACACAAATCGGCTTTGAGTGGGGCTCCGAGATTTTGGGAAATTTGCTTGCCGGCCAAGCGAGAGTCTGGTTTCTTTTTTAGCGATTTTCTTAACACTGAACGCTGCTTTATATTTTTTAACCACTCACTTCGAACCGTGGACAAGATGTGCTTGGTTTAAGGTCAGACATTGACCACGTCTAGCTTGAGGTTCTGAACGCGCAATCAATGTCGGGGTTTGGGAATGTAGCTCGGGGTCCTTTACAAAAAAAACAAAAAACAAAACACAACAAGGGATGGTTCGTTCTCTCATGACCCTGGGAACAAGCAAGGGAAGGAGACCAGTGAAACGCGCTCGTGGCGCCAGGTGTCCGAGTTTGGCACTGGCGACTTCCGCCCGGGCCCTGGGAGGTAGGTGCGAACTGGGAGGTAGGTCAACGCTTTTTGAAAGGCTTCTTAACGCCTTGCGTTCAGCGAGTTTCTGTGCGTGTTCGCGCCCTAAGATTGATTCCCTGGATCAGCCTCATGTCGAGAACCAGACTTCTGCCTCCAAATTGCAGCGACGCCCCTTTTTTTCGGTGGTTTGCAGCCAACTATCGTGATTTGCGTCTGGGGAAAGCGGCACAGTTTAATGATACTGCATGTGTCATGGTCAAAAGGCCTAACTGTCTAGGGGGGTAGCTGGTTCCATGGCCTTTTGATGTATGTGCTTGGCATGTATGTATCATGCCTCGCATGCAAAGGCAATGTACCCTTGGCTCTGCATAAGAGGTTAAGTTGCCGCGTAGGAGGTGTACGTTGCCCCCATGTGTTGATATAGGAGCTTTTGTACGCTCCATTCCTCACCATGCCTGAAAAGCCCTTCAATGGTCAAGGATCGTTTTTTGGAGTGAGATAGCCAGCATGGGTACCATGCGTCTATCTGGCGTTCCACCAAACTACCTTCCTTTCTATGCAAAAATGGTTTCCCCGAACAGAAGCAGGCTTGCATAGCGCAGCTGTCAGCCTCCATGATTCTCAGGAGTGGCCCACACCTTCTTTTGGCTTTGAACTAGTCATATCTTGACAAGTTGCCTTCATTCGCACACCTGATCAGGGAACCTCCGAGAAACTTTCATCGTGGGTGATTTTGTTGCAACCCCCCCTTAGATGAGGTTGATTTAGCAAGCCCAGCTGTGATTTCCCCAGTTGAGTTGTATAAGTTTGTTTTGCTCCAAGAAACCAGCCACAGAGAAATCTGCAGTAAATTAGCCGAGCCACGATTTAGTCTTGAGGTCCTTGAAAAGTTTCCTGAAGGTTATCTAATCCGCTTTGTCAAAAAATCGATTGCAATAGCTCCGATGAGGGAATCTATGTTGGCTCCGCCTTCTGACTCCCCCCCTTTTGGGGGCAAGCCAAAATCCTGAAGAAAGGTTCGGCGGATTTTGGCGCCTCATGGAGCCAAAAGCAGCCTCAGACACCTTACTCTCAGGCACGCCCAGTCTGGACATTTGCTTCCGCAAGGCGCGCGAGCTATCGCCCCTTGGAGTTGGGCGAACGGTGTGGCTTTTCTTGGGTTCAACCAGTTTCAGGACTCTGCGGTCGTTTAGTAAACCACGATTGAAGCCTCTGGGTTTCACATGGCCTCTGTTTGGTGAATCAGACATCATCCACTGATCCATGAGTCGAGGCAACACAAGAGGAGGTCCTTTCGGCCAGTGAGGGGGTCGGGCAAATCACTGGATGTTTATGATTGGGAGAGTGGAGCACCATCGGGGTGCCCGAGCTTTGCGAGAGTTCTCAGTGAGGACACTTTCCCAGGATACACTTCCATGTGGGTAGCCTAACTCTTCGGGGTAAAGTTCACATGGGTGATCAAGACCCCAAGTGCGAGACACATCTCCTCAACTCTTCTGCAGATTAAGATGGACCCCCCACAGGGTCCATCACGAGGCGAGTCCTCTAAAACCCATTCCCAAGCCTCAAGGCAAATGGATGGCTGTGACCTCCCACAGTCCCCCGGTTTTTCCGGGCTTGGTACGTCTTGGGAGCTCGTTTTAGTGGTGTTTGGCCCTTTGGTCATCCCATTCTGCAAAATCTTTTACCTTTGCCCCTTTGGTCATCCCATTCTGCAAAAACCTTTGGCCCTTTGGTCATCCCACAATGTTTTTCCAATTTCTGGGCCTTTGGTCATACATTGACAAGCCCGCTTCGCGAGCTTGTTTTCGCGCCAGGACGGCTCGCGGTTGCTGCCGCTTGTGCCGGGGTCTCGGGCTGGCAAAGGGTGCCTTGAAGTTGATCAGGGGTGCTAATTGGATACATGTTGGCCATGTTGGAAATCACATATACCAGCTGGTGTGGAAGATGTGCTTGTGAATCAGGTGATTCTTGCAAGAACCAGTGGAGACTATATTCGCCGCCAAAATGCATACCTTTTGGGGCTCTTGGGACAATGTCAACCTTGCTTTTTGTGCAGCCTTCGATTTGGACCTGCCTAGCCTGCCCTTATTGCTAGACCTGCGAAGCAAAGGTTGACCCATTCTTGCTCGGGTCTTTCATGAATCCACTTGCTAGGGTCTCTCAAGAATGCCATTCTGATCCTGCAGAGCAGGCAATTTCAAGGGACTTCCAAAGAGCAACAGCTTCTTCTCCCGCGGGCTGTCAGGCGAGCCGTTCATAAGACAGGATCCTCAGTTGGACATCTCATTTTGGGGGTTTTAGGGCTCATACTCGCAAGGACACCAGAAAGAAGCCGTTTCCTTTGACTGTGTTCAAAATGGAGGCTTGGCCCACCTATAATCTCTATTGCGAAATCATGAAGCCACAAATGGGGGCAAATCCCTCCGAAACTCTTGCTCGCAAGTGCCAAGGAAAGTTTGTGCACTTCTGATTCGCGCTTTCCTGGATCATCCAATGGCTGCTTCTTCAGCTATGCCTGACCCTTGAGTATGATTTTTGGACTGCACATTGGGTGGTGCTGGCGGCACCGTGCCAGAGTATGGCACCCTTCTGAATTCCTCCAACCGCACCAAGGGCAGGATAGTTTTGACATGTGGGCACATTTTTCCTGGTGAGCGATGAAGCGGACAGCGCCGACTTGATGTCGGACTTAGAACCACCTTCAGCTGACTACAGATCTTTGCCCTGGAGCGAGGCGCACCCACTACATTCTTTCCCTCGAAACATGGCAAGTGGTTAAGTCCACCCAATAATTTTAGACAATTACATGGCCATTCTTTCCCTCCAAACATGGCAAGTGGTTAAGTCCACCCTGTGGCTAGTGGCCAGAAAGGGGGGGGATGCATGTGTTAGGCCACGCCCATCATCCATCGGCAGTGGTTGCTGAGGTATCAGCGCCACAAGCTCGGCGCCTCAGATCTCAGATCATCCGCAGCTCCCACGCCCCAGCGCTCTCGTGACGTGACGCCGTCCCCCCGAGTAAGGTTTCAGGGCCCCGGATGAGATAGGATTTGATTGCGTCTGGTTGGGTCTTGGGTGAAAAAACCAGGAGGGTACCGCGGGGGGTTGGGAGAGCCAATTTGGGAGATGGGCCAAAGCCGAGCCTGGGGGGACATTCCCAAGCACGGACAGGTGCGACAACCCTTGCAGATTTTTACCTAGTTTTGATCTTTCGGCACTGCTTTGCTACAGGTCGTTGATTGTGATCCATAGCCCTTACAGGAGTGCTCGGTAGTTTGGTTTGCCATTTGCCAAGGGTTGGCATAGTTTTGGTGATCTGCAAGGACCGTGATTTCGCCTAATCTACCAGACTCCTGTTTGGTTCCGGCGGCATTCTTGCCAACTAGTGGATGGGGGACATTTTAGGTGCAAACCGCCTCTGAAATGCTCCAAGGTGTTTGGAACATGGCATGGGGCCACGCAAGCAACACCTTCCAGGCTTTTGAGCAATTTACAAGCAGAACAGCACCAGCCCTCAGCTCCATCTATGCATCACCCGAAGGAAACTAATCTCAGACTCACCAAAACTAGTGTGGCCGCAAACGGATGCGTTAAACAGAGTTGAAATAAGGCTTGTCATGGCCTGATAAGCTCTCTTTAAGATCGTGTGCAGTAGCTGATTGTTGAAATCGTTT
This sequence comes from Effrenium voratum, assembly GCA_963377175.1. Lineage (NCBI taxonomy): Eukaryota > Dinophyceae > Suessiales > Symbiodiniaceae > Effrenium > Effrenium voratum. Next base: position 456,941 of record CAUJNA010003211.1, read on the forward strand.
GCTTTGTAACTGTTGCCAAATGATATTCAGAAAATTACAACGGACAAGCCTCAATAGCCCTTCATGACTTAGAGCTTATCCTCAACAACCATCTTTTGTTTCTCCGACGGCCCCTCACCTCAATGACCTGACAAGCAAATGAAGGTTGCATTGCGTTTGTGTGTTTGTCAACACTGACCCACAGGAATACCTGGCCCTGGTTTCTGATTGGAACCTTCAAAGGTTCCAATTCGCTTTGGTTCGCATTTCCATGTTACTGGTCGCTTGGGTGGATACCAGAGGAGACTGATCCGGTTGTCCAGTTGCATGGGTTGGCTGACAAAAGAAGTGGAGAAACCAGTGATAGAGCATGGCAGCTGCTGCTGATTAACCTTAAGGAAAGGGGGCCCTCGAGATGGTTGGGCACTTCCAGTGGCCACTTGGTAACCCTGCAAGTTTCTTACCTCTAGGATTTTCCATGGATGGTTTCCCGGTTACTACAATCTGGTTTGGCTTCTAAAAACAAAGACTTTTTCAACAACAGCACAAGGCAGGCTCCCAAAAAAGGTCCCAAAACGGCGTTACACAACAAATGTCGACAACACTGGAGGGTCCCGTTCCCCCCCCGCCCGGAAGCATCGAAACAGATCCGCTCCAACGGCGGTGCCGTCGAACCGCAGGGTCATCAACGGCGTGCTGCCCTCCTCTTCTGGGTTGCCCTTCCTGGGACGCAGCTTTGCAGAGGCGGGGGTGCTTTTGGTTCAGAGCAAGCCAGTACAGCGAAGAAAGCAGTGGAAAGCATCACACAAAAGTTCTGCGGGTAAGGAACCCTTACCTACTAGAGGTAACTGGGACTGGGATATGTCTGCCGGTTTCATGTCCAGCTCATGGGGGCGGAAACAAGCGAACACATGCATGATGAAGGGCCCTTTCCCGGGGTGTCCTTGGTGGGGCGAAACAAGTTGGAGCTCTCTCGCTTCATGTTGAACCCCCGTGAATCTTTTGCCATCTGGGGCCGCTGCTTCAACTCTTATCATCTCCCCCGCGAGAGGTAGGTGTAAAAGAATCCCGTCCATTGTTGGAAGCAGGGAAACAAAGAAAGGCACCGGCTTGTTTCAACTTAGAGGGCCCAGTGATTTTGGCACCCATTTTTTTGGGTCACGCGGTCCAAAGTTGGGGTCAACCGTGAGCCCAAGGGGAGGTGAGGGGAAGGCCTAGTGGTCACTGGCAGCGGCCTTCCTGGCTTCCTCGTTAAACAACTTGGAGCAAGTCTAGGAATCCTAGGCCATGGCTGTTTCCTGGTTCTTTAGCTTTTTTTTTTTAGTCCCCAAGAGTCTCACGAGCCACTAGCCTGATCTGTCAACGTCGACGAGACCCGAATGGTAGATTTTGGGCATGCTTTGGTTGTCCCCTTGCAGGAGCTGACTTTCTACCCTTGTGCATAGTGGGAATGGTCGCTGCGGAGCGCTTACTTCTTTCGACTGCCGGGAGCTACGCACCGTCTCATGTTTGTTTGGCAACAGTTGGAGCCCGGCGACACATGAAGTCAAACTTAGTGCGCCCAGTCACCGCTATTGCAGGCCTGTGTTTACCTCTAGATGTTAGATGTTGGTTTCCCCTGGCTACCTGCCATGACTGTATCTGGAAGCACCGGGAAAGGCAGTGAACAGACATGCAAAACTTTGGACTCAGCAGGCGAATGAACAAACAGGAATTGTCCAAACACGGTCCAATACGGGCAACTATATGAGCAGCGATGAACAAGGATAGCTACACATGAAGAGTCAATTATGAAGATGTTCTCTTTGCTTCAATAAACGGTCAGTGCGAATGTAGGGGGCGGGTTGGATACATGCTGACATTGCCATGTGTTGGGGGGCAGTTCGCTGGAAGCCCCTTTGATTTCCCGGTGTAAAGGAATCTTCCATTGGCAAAGAGTCAAGGATTTCCTTGCATACCAAACAAAACCGAATCTTTTCCAGCAAAAAGAGGCAGCAACGGACTGGTGGAGGTGGGAGGCACTACTCTTTTTCCAGCCAAAGCGCTTATGCGGGCCAGAATCAGCATGCTATTGTGGTGCACAGCGGAGGTATGAATGATGTAAGAAAAGATACTTCGGGATTGCAGACAGTAGGTGACATTGGCCAAGGTGGGTGGATTGCACATGCCGTGACCTATGATACCGTGTCCATTCACAATCGTCGCATACCCACTCGCCCAGCTGCATGGTATGTCTCGCCAGCTACTTCACATGTCTCGCGGACACCATACAACTGTTGCGCCAGATAATTGCACCGAGATGAAGATGATGGACCTCTAAAGCCAGAGCAAAAAAGCGGTCCAACTCCAAAAGTGGACACTGTGGGTAGCCGGGGGATGAACCCCGCATTTCCGCCCTCTTTGAGGTCCCCAGATTCGACATGTTCCCCGAAATTCCTCGGCTTTCTCCCCAGGGCGCGCAGACCCTTGTTGTGGCCAGAAGCCCAGAGAGCAGAGCGCGCCCACCTCGGCCCGTCAATTTGGTCTTTCCAGGGGCAAAGTGAGCGGGTGGCGTTTTGCCCAACTTGGGGAACATGAGATTGGAATGAGAGGTGACAGAATGGATTTTCAGGACTGCATTAAGCAAGATCGCAGGACTGCATTGTTCAAGCCCCCGAGTGCTGTTGAGCAAGCATCCAACTTGAGCATCAAAGCGCACGAAGATGGGATCAAGCAGTCGATACCAGTGGTACTGCAAGAAGCGTATTGGAAGGAAGTCGTGCAAGCTGCTCGACTCTTCAATGCGCAGCCTGTAGCCGTGCTTTTGATTTTGTGCGGCACCCACCAAGTTGTGACTGTGGGCCAGTCTACAAGAGACTTTCCACTACCACTAGCCCAAACCGCTACCCCCAAGAGAAACAACTGTGGTATAGTAGAACCACTATGCATCAAGTACACTAGAAGAATACCACGTGTCCTTGTGTGGTGATTTGGGAGTGCTAGCTTTCTTAGAGTGAGGACGCAGCAACGTTGCTCAATCCAAGCTTACAAGGAGTGCTGGCCTGAATTTGGAATCAATCTGTTTCAAAGTGCTGGACCATTCGTTTGTTGGCGGATCCACCATTGTTTCTCTTCAACCTCCACCAAGGGTGGACTTCCCTTTTGTGACAAGAAAACGTTCTGCCTCACAGAGACACATCTTGTCTGTGAGCTCGACCATGCCACCACCCTGGACTCCACCTAAGGACATGGTGGACACCTACACTGAGGTCAAGGCGGGCCTGGGAAGCTCCGGATGTTGGGCAAAGGTGTGATAAGCACCCCCCCTTTCATGGGGTCATCTACCCATAGGTCGTAAGCCCCATTTTCAACGGGATTAGAGACTCCAGGATTTTTATTTTACCCTGAAACCGTTTATTCACAAATTGACCCCGTTGTGTGTTTTTCCGGGTGGCTTAGCCCATCAAACAGGGTCGTCAACCCCCCCAATCTGACTGCACGGCTTCGGAGATGGACATTTGCTTCCTAGGCTGGAACCATGACGGAAATCGCAGGAAGATCATGGAGGGGGCAGTCCCAAACCTAGGTGCGGCCGCTCTATATTCAGTTTGTTATATGTTGTCCGTTCCACTTTGTTATATGCAAGGTCTTAACTACGATTCATGTGAGCACCAGTTTTGCTGCGTATGTTACTGTATGTTGAATGTAGCAATCTGGAGGCGACGCTCAAACAGCCTGAAGATTCCCATTGCGGCAAAGCTGTCTCATAATATCATCAACGAAATGAACTCGATTGTCGCGTGCTTTGATCTGATTTGGGCAATCCACATGAAGTACCTTCCTTTCCATAGCTAGCTTGCTCAGGTGGCTTCATCGCGTCAACCTGACTACAGTCTTTGATTGTTGTCTTGTGATTATTGGTCTAGTCCATCACTTTGTTCCGTTTCAATGGTTATCAGCTCTTGCTCCCCCTGCAGATAAGCATTTGTAGACCTTCCTCACTGAACCAAGCCAACCAATACCTGACTTTGGCTGGTCGTGGGGAGAAGGAGAGGCCGATGGGAGACCTTACTGTGCTATGTTTCAACATGCGATGCCCCAGTGAAGGTGGTTCGTGCCTTCTCCCCGGTTTTAGATGGCTTGCGGTAGGGAACAAGTGCAATAAACGGCCCCGAAGTGCTTGGGAGGGTTTGAGTTGGGATTTGCTTTTGACCGGTTCAAAAGAAGAGGACCCCGACCCCCCCCCCCCCCTTAAGCTGGGGTTCAGCACTTGAGAGCCCAACATTTGAAAGCGCTGGCTTTCTGCTTGGTCAACCAGACCCACTCGGGTAAAGCTCTCTTGAAGCCAGCCAAGTGACACCATGTCCCAGTATAGTTGGTATCCAGGCATAAACCAAAAGCAACATGGATGGTCACCGGGGGCAACTGGACTGGGCTGGGCCATCCTTTCATCTTCTCAGCGCCAAACTTTGTTGCCCGCAGAACCGCCAAAAAAACAAGTCGAGGTGCAGCTCATCTACACTGTCTTTCCGGGCATCTCTGCTGTGAGCCGCCGTGTGGCCGGGACCTTACCTCTATGGCGAATCGGAGACCAGCCGCTTCTTCCTAGTTCTTTGGTCGGGGTTCTGAGTGTTTGGCCATGAACACAGGGGCAGTTCTTTGCATGGCTTGGTTTTTGGTCAAAAGAAAGCAGGGGCAGACTACGCAGCTGGATTTCTGCACTGGACCCATTGGCTCTTGGCCTGTGAGGTGTCAAAGCATCTGGCCCATGTCACGAACCTGGTGCCTGTTGGCCGGCCTTGGAAGGCGGCAGCTGATTCCAATCCATTGGCAATTCAATTCCCCCTTGGGCATCATCTTCCCCAGTGAAAACTGAAGTTATTTAGGTCTTCCAGTACCCTTTTTTGGGGGAGGGCTCCCCTACTAAAATAGACTGCAGCAAAAAGGGTACCCTTATTCTAACCTCTCTACTGGAGGACCTAGTTATGTTGGTGACCAACACTTTGTCACTTGAAGATTGTCAAACTTATGGCCCCTTTGGATGTTAGTCAAAAGGGAGCGGATTAAGCCGCAAGCAACCACTGGCAGCGGTGGCCACCTTTGCTTTCCCTTTCTCTGGAGAATGCCCGACTTCGAATTCCCAAGAGCACCCCTACAAATGGAAGTTGTTGCTTGGTTTTCCTCTTCCGCAAAGCCATCAAAAGATATGTTTTCCTCTTTGAGGCAGACCCAAAGGCGTAGTACTGATATGCCCGGAAGGTGGTGGAACATTCGGCCAGGAGCCTCGTCCTAATTTCTTACTTCCCAAGTTGCCGGAGTTCGACTCTTTGGGGGCAGATCACGTTTTTGTTGTCAGAAACACACAGAAACCGTTTTGCGCCAAGCCAACCGGATTGGCGCTTGTTTTGGCGCACAGCCCACGAATTTGGAGCCGGAAAGTTGGACACCCTGAGATGAGCCCAGCTCAACATTTGGCGTCCCTCGGCGCGTCAGTCCTCTTCTGGCTATATGGAGATAAACTTTGGTCCATTTTGCCAAGGGATGATAGGACTTGAACTTTTGGCCAACTAGTGGGCTTTCCATCAAGCCACTAAAAGTTAAACTTTTAGCAGGGGAGCAGAAAGCAACCGAGTAAAATGTCAGGCGTCTCCGACTTGTGTCGCCTCTTCGAAGGGTAAACAAACAGTTTGCCAGGCAGGTTGCGACTGTCTTGAGCCAAATTGGTTTCGGGCTCAAGCTCCATTTTTTTTTGTTTAAACAAGAAACAACAAACAACTATGTTTTTTCCACAGCCAAGTCGCTTGAAAACTCTCGACCTGAGGTGGTGAAGAACAGTTCACGCCTCGGCTTGGGCTACGTGGACCTCATGAAGTGCATGCCGGGGACCCAAAGTGCCCATTGGGCGCGCGCTCCACCGGCCGGACTTCTCGCAGTTCTTTCGTGGCTGTCCGCGGAAGCTGCGTGTCTCATGCCGCGGGGGAAAAAAACAACCGCAAGTTTGGGTCTTTTGAAAGTCGCTGGCAAGAAGAAAAGCCCCGAACTGGGCACCGAAAAGCACCCTCGAGAACCAAGGCACACATTTTGGGTTGGCAGCTGAGGTTGAAGGTTGGAGGGGGGCCCAGCCCCAACGAGATGAGGGCCCAGTCCAAGATGGGTTGAAGATGCCTTGGTTTCAACCAGTTTTGGTCCGCGTGGCCGCGTCCTGGATTGGAACACCCACTGCTTTAGATGGTCATGGCCAGGAAAATGGTCGCCAGCTATGTCTCTGTGTCCGCTATGTCTCTTCCTGAATTCGTTGGGTTCAAGTGCAGCACCCAAGGACTGCTTGGATGCTGTTTCCTGAAGTTGCATGCCTTGAATCATGAAACAACGGGTCAGCACCAAGAGTTCAACGTCCAGAAACGATTCCCCTTTCTGCCGGGCCATGAACATGGTCCAACCAATGCCGCAAAGTGTGTGTCAAGACCGGACCCCCCTTCGGTTGGTGGGTGTCAGGTGGCTATGAGTTTTCATGTTGGGACTTCAAACATGTTTGGTGGCAGGAGGTCCGCCAATGGGTCCCCAGTTAAAGAAGCAGACGCATGTGGGTTTCCTTCCAAGTCAGGCCACACTTATCATCGTCTCTTGGGGGCATCTTGCTACATCCCTTTGAGAGCGGTACCACTTTCACAAGCTCAGGATGAGTCATAGGCCCACTCGGGCCTATCTATTTGGCACCTGAGACCTCCCCTTGGGTCTTTGCATGTGGATTCTGGATTGGCCCCCGTTCGACCTCTTCGACTGTCTCCGGGTGAACTTTGACTTGCTTCGGCAAGCTCATGGATTATGTCAATCCATAGATCGCCTTAAGGGAAACACAACAGATTGGTTCAGTTCGGATCGCCTTCCCGGAAATATTATTTAACCATAATGTTTCGGCATTTGACAGCATTCCTTGCTACCACACAGCACATCTTCAATCTAGGGATAACTTCCCGAATCTTTCCAGGGATCCTTCTTTGTAGAAAACCACCAAAAACCGGGGGGTAAACAGCGATGGGTTGTTGAAAAGAACGATGGTTGAAAAGAATGGAAATGGAAAAACAACCCCTAGATTCAATGGTTTTTCTGTCTTTGATTAACCTACGTGCTTCTCTAAAACCAAGTGGGGGGAATCTAGGGGAATCTAGAACGGGGAATCAACCCCAAGAATGGGGAATCAACCCCTAGAGACACGTCGGGCCTTGTGCTTCTACAAAAACCCTGGAGCCAGGTCCGCCACCTTCGACTTCCTCACCGACGATTGGCACATGCTCTCCTTGCACGGCGGCTGGGCCTGCGAACGCCAGATCCACGTGCGCAGGCAGGGGACCCAACGGCTGTGGCCATGTGTGTGTGATTGTGTGTGTGTGTGTGTCTGATGGTGTGTGTGATTGTGCGTGTGCGTGTGCGTGTGCGTGTGTGCGTGTGTGCGTGTGTGCGTGTGTGCGTGTGTGCGTGTGTGCGTGCGTGTGCGTGTGTGCGTGCCTGTGCCTGTGCCTGTGCCTGTGCCTGTGCCTGTGCCTGTGGGTGTGTGTGTGTGTGTGTGTGTGCGTGTGTGCGTGTGTGCGTGTGTGCGAGTGTGCGTGTGTGCGTGTGTGTTTATACATATGTATACACATACATGTGTGCGTGTGAGTGATTGTGTGTGAGTGTGTGTGTGTGTGTTTGTTGCTTTTCTTCTAGGTGCAGCATTACCTAGGTCAATGTTGTTTCTATCTTTCCTCATGACCAGCAGGCAATCAAGACATCGCGGCCCATGTGCAAAGTGCTTATACGCAAAAAAATACGCCGGTGCCGGTGCCGTATTAAATGACGAATCGTTTGTTCCTAATTATTGTGTGCGTTGTGTGTGTGTGTGTGTGTGTGTGTGTGTGTGTGTTTGAATTGTGTTGCCATTGCATGTTGTTGTGGCATTATGACAACTACTTATTATTACCCGTAGTATTATTATTATCACTATTATTATTATCATTATTAGTTTTCTGTTATTATTAGTGTTATTATTATTGTTATTGTTATTAGCAATTGATCAATCTGTAAATGACATGGAACATCTCTGGAACACCGCGAATCTTTGCAGCCCACCGTCAGCTTGAGGGCAGACTTCAGTTTCGTTGCTTGTGGTTTCTTAGCTGTGATCAACCTGCGCTGATAGTGTGCGGAGGAATGCTGGTTCATCGGTTTGATCTTGGAATTCAACCAACGCAAAGTGGTTGTCTCTTGTCCGTTGGCCACTGACTGGACCGGACTTTCACCAAAGATATAGAGAGGGCGAGATACACATTATTCTCCAATTGGACAGTTGTCTTTGTACGCATGCATTTGTGAATGTTATATAAATATATAAACATGTGTCTATATATTTATATATTCATGTATATATATATACATATACACATGTATAGGTCTGTATTACGTGGTACGGACCATCCCCAAGTTATATACCGCTTTCACATTGCATGGGGGCATGAGTGCAGGGGGGGGAGCAGCCATGACTTCCGACACCGGTGACCAGGATCGCAGGCACTGTGTCGCTGAAAGCGACGAGTTTCTTGAGTTTCTTGCCAAGAGGAGGGTGGTTTGGTGTGCACTTGAACATTCTGCGCAGTACAAATGGATCCCTTTGCAGTTGACGCACGCTTGAGCATGCACGACGCTGGAATGAGCACCCTGTTGATTTGGCCCCAAATGTTTCGGTGGCACTGGTCTAGGTTCTAGTCCTCTCAACGTGATTGACCAAACGAGGGCTGCTCTCGACTTCCCATGAACATCAATGTTTTGCTTACCTGGTGCTGGGGTTCTTGGCTGATCTTTGCAGGGTGTGGCCTTTGGAACTGGAGAAGCCAAGCGGATCATTTTGAGGGCGCCTACATTTTTGGAGGGTCCTGTATGCTCCCAAAGGGTTGAACGGCAAATGGGAAATCCCTGAACAACTCCCTCAAAGCACAGTAGGGCACCATTTAGAGTTAACAAGAACAAGTGGGGTCGAAGCAGCAGACGTTTTACCAAAAGCGAGTGAGATGCGCATACTGGCGAATTTGTTGTGCGCTTGCAGAGATCGCATTCTGGCTGGTCAGCTAACGTGGTCTGAGTGCTGATCCCCTCCAAAAATGTTGGGGGCTCCGGGGGAGGGGAGGGGGAGGGAGAGGGAGCTCAAATACGCACTTGCTAAGCCCTTCAGGCCATATTTAGGGCTTATTTGGGCTCCCTCCCTCCCTCCCCTTCTTTCCCCCCCCAGCCCCCAGCAAGGCCGCAGGTTTTCCGGGGTGGCGAATTTTTTCGAAGGCTCCAGGAGGGCATGACCCACCTGGGCAGCAACCGCGGGGTGTCCTCGCACCAGATGAATCCCTTCTGCGCCGGCGAGCCCGGGTTTCGGGTTCCGCGGCGTTTTTTTCCACGCGCGTTGGCACGCGGGGGAAAAAAATGGAAGCCCCTGGACGGGAGAGGGAAGCCCCTTGTGGTAATATGAGGGTGGCTCAAAATTAAACAGGAGGGGCAAACCGCAGGTGTTGGTCCATGTTTCCACTTACCAGGGTTCCATTTTGGCCCGGTTTTTTGAGCCACAGCCATATGGGGGTGTCCCTGATGTTCGTGGGGATTCAGACTCTTGGAGTGGCACAGCCCCATATGAAGAAGCAGGGAGATGGCCAAGCTGCCTTTTTCAGCCACGGTTGCCGGTTTTTGGGGTAAAGTGCATGGAAGAAAAAACGGCAACTGGCGATCGGGCCGCGGGAAAACAAAACCCCGAGCGATGAGTTGAGAGAATGAGAGCGAATGCAGGGGGTGACAAGAGCTCGCGCATGTGAAGGCCTTGTGCCAGCTTCACCTTGGAAGCCTGCATCCACTTGAAATCCCGCACAGAGATGGGTGTGGGTGTGTGTTTTGCGAGCACCCCTTTCTTTAGCACGATGTAAAGGGACATGACCACAATTTTGGGGTTCCCCTATTTTGACACATACCATAATGTCATCGAGTCATCGCCACAGATCGCAAAAGGCGCCCAAGCATTTGGAGAGAAAATGGGGTGAATCGCCAAAGTCCCATGTCAGTTGGGGATACAATACTAGATCCCCCAGTAGTGCCCTTTTACCCTTTTTTGGGGGAGGGGCCCCCTACTAAATAGGCAAAACCGAAAAAAAAGGGTTGGTACCAACTTATTCTAACCTCTCAAATCTGGAGGACCAATCGAATAAGTGTTGAAGGTGGCTCATATGTGTACATCATCACAGCTGGCTCCGGGCAGCTTCCGAGAGCCGAGGTCTTGTCCTCGGGGTATCCGGCGGAGGATCACGGGCACGGAGCTTGGGACAGGCCTAAGTTTGAGCCCATCTTTTCACAGCCCCGGTGGATTATTTGGTGGCCAAGTGACTGAAATGCGGAGATCAAGCTGTATACCCACTTCTGGTGTTGCCACGCCCGACTGGCTCAAAAGGGAAGTCACTGGTTGGGTGCATGGTTTTGGAGGATGCCATTTTTGGTGGAAGGAAACCAAAAAGAACACTTAGCCATGTTGGGGCTCCCGGTACCTATTTTGACACATACTCTTTGCGATTTGTGTACACCGCCATGCTGTCCGCGCGTGAGCTGCTGAACCCAAAGCAGAACACATGGCAGCTGAATCCGCTTGCTGCGGAGATCCTAACGGCCTCACTTGGTTGTGCTTCGGCATTTGAGCAACGGGTCATCAGCCAACAAGTTGACGCAGCAGAGCAGTTGATTCTTCCAGCTTGAACGAATGGCTTGACATGCTTACTGTCAACACGGGAAATTCGGAGGTCTGTCGGATTGTGCCAAAAGCAGAAAGCTGGGCAATGAAGATCACACTTTGGAGCACGGCTGAACTGGCCAGCTCCAGTTGTTCCTGCGTTAAGCATTGATTGGGATTAGACTGGACACGAGCCTAAGATCGTCCAGGTAAGAATTGATCGGGATTTTCCCCCCGCCAGGTTTTCCTTTCTCAAGATCGTCCAAAGATTTAAGCGTGCTGCGAGCTGCACTAGGTGGGTGCCGCTGAAGCCCCGATGCAGAGGCTAACCCGGACAGTTCCGGCGGAAAGAAGCCGCAGTCCTATCCGCTTGTGCCTGGCCACCAATGATGAGGATTCCTCTTAAGCGAGCCATGACCATGGCCACGATTAGAAGTGTTGACCGCTTGCTGGCAGATGGAATCGCAGATGTCCGTAGAAGGGTTTGGCTCAACATTTCTTGGCACAAAACGGCTGGTGTCCATTTGATTTCAACCTAAAGGGTACTCTCCAAGCACACGCCAGCGTGTTCGGGATTCGCTGGGCGCTGCGGCTTGCGGGATTTCCGGCGTCTGATTTGCCGACGTGCCAGGGCCGGGGCCGCGAAAATTTTCCGCCGGACCTCTCGCTTGCCGGCTCACTGAGCTTCCTCCGGCCCCGGGAAACTGCGGCCCGACAGCGGCTACGTCCTGAACCTGCAAGCTTGAGGTCTCGGCTTGAGCCGGTCGGACAGCACTTGTAATTTGGCGGTGAATCTGCAGTACCCTCCCAAATGGACCTACAACCTAAATGCATGACGAACCCTCCCCAAATAAAATTCAGTCCCGTCTGCCAGGAGGCCATGGCCTCTGCAGGCTCAGATGGGCCGTAGTGGCAGAGGTCAAACCGCGCTCTGTCCTGGAGAACCCATTCGTTACCTAAATTTCTGCCCTTAGCCCAAACCTCTTTCAAAACCAGGGCTCGTCGCCCAAATATGGCAAGCGTACACTTTTTCCTGCCTCGAGCGTTTTTCCCAAAACCGGGCTGATCGGTCCTCCGAGATGAGTGGTCGCTGAAAGCAACGAGCAGCAATCGAAGTGCAAAACGAGCGCAAATTTCCGCAAAACGAGCACAAATATCCGCAAATGAGTGCAACTTAAAAAAACGAAACAATTGCCCACCTTCCTCCGGATGAAAGAAGGGATTTGATCGAGCGTTTTTTCGGGGGGCCAGCGTGTTTTGGGGGGTCGAGCAGGCTCTGTTAGGCTCTGTTAAGTACACAACCCTTTGCGGGTTGCCCAAGTGGGCCGGCCCATCGAGCAGAAATTGGTAATTCGAGCCTGTCTTTCTCGTACTTAAAACAAAGGCACGTTGGGTGCCCGCAGGCACGTGTAGTCGGACACTTGCACATCGATTTTGCGCGGCTTTGACTTGCGTTGGCATCGGCTAAGATTGATTGGTTACCATTTGCCACTGGCCAGCAGCTGCAAGGCAGAGCGCCTGCTGTGTGATTCTGCGCACCTTGCTGCAGCACGCAATGCCACCGAGTGCGGCCGACAGTGCGTTGGCATCAGCTATAGTTGCCAGCAGAAGCCGGTTCCTAGGCTGATGCTAGCGAGTATAGTGCGATCCGGCCGCTATCCCACTAGCGCCATGGCGTAAGATAACATGCAGTATGAAAGCAGCAGGCACTGTCAGATCGGTGCCGTTTGCAATTTGCAACTTAGTCCTGAACATCGAACAAGCGTGCTCGGTGCCTGACGCACGCTTGTGAGGACAAACACGTGGCACAACTGGTCCACTGGTGCGAGCCTTGGTCACAGAGGACGGACAGTTAGTCTTGCCCTGGTTTGAGAGTTTGAACAGCACTTTCCCTCCTGTCAACCTGAACTGAAGCTGATCATTTCGGCAGTGTGCGTGAAATAACCTACGGCAACGCAGCGATCAGAGCGGTAGCGCCGGCCGCTCAGCGTGCAGCCGTGGTCAAAGAGTCTTCCGAGAGCCGTAACGGCATGGTCCACATGGCATCCATCTGCCGGCAGGCGACGCCGCGTTGGACGAGGGGCAGGAGCGATTTGACATTGGAGGAAGAGCTGGTCGATTTCCTTGCTGAGTGGATCGCTGGAGCGGCCTGTGAAGTGGACGCTTGGGCACCTGGCCTCACCGAGGGCCATCTTGGAGGCCTCATAGAACGGTTCAGTTCGGCGAGAAAAAGCATAGCCTGGAACGGGCAGGCCGTTTGCAGATGCTTCTCCAAATGCACTAGACCGGAGCTGCCGAGTACTGTGGCCCTGCCTCGTCGCAACCGCAGCTCGTTCTGGTGAAAGCAAATCTCTTAATTACAAACTGGGCGCGACTAAGCTGACCACAGATGCTGTGCCGTCACGCTTGGGACTTCATTTCTTTTTTGACCAGCTGGAAGACTCGCTCCTTCTTAAGAGTACTTGCGACATTCATTGGACCTTCTGCCTTTGCCTGTGCTCCCTGGGCTGGCCTTCACCGGAGGTCGGAGCAAGTTCGATGTCGCGTGCTGCTTCAGCACGGCCGGCCGAAAGCGACTTGGTTGAACAGGGCCGTCTTGACGATACGGCGCGATACCACAAGCTCAACGCCACTGGATGTAATTCATATCTATTGCAGAAGGGCAGCGCGCAGCGCAGTGCCGAACTTACTCTGTATCGAAGTATGGTTCCCTGCCTTGCTGCATAGCAGGTATAATGTATATCAAACATCCAGAGCTGCCGCTCCAGTGGCAGCAGGCCGGCTGGGTGGGGGGAACTTACCTTACGCCTGTAGCGAATTGGCCTGGGCCAAACTTTTTGGTCTCGACAGGTCGCAGCTTCTGCACGAGCCCTATGAGAGCGGGAACCCTCACAATCAAAAACGATCAATGGATGAGCCCTATGAGAGCGGGAATCCTCCAAACAAATCAATCTCATTGGAGCGGGAAACCTCAAAATCGATGAAACTCGCTCACTTGGGTGGTTGTTTGGTTTTGGCCTTGGCTGGTTTGAGCTGTTCTGGATGAGCCCTATTGATTGGAGCGGGAAGCCTCAGAATCGATCAAACTCGCTAGCTTGGGTGGTTGTTTGGTTTTGGCCTCGGCTGGTCCCAGCTGTTCTGGATGAGCCCTACGGGAACCCTGAAAACTGCCCTATGAGAGCGGGAACCCTCAAAAAAGGTCAAACTCACCTACTTAGGGCCGTGGTTTGTCGTTGCTGTTCCGAATGAGCCCTGGAGAGCGGGAACCCTCCAAACTCAAAAACGAGGTACCTGGCCGAGTTTGTGATTTCTGAGTTAGGTGGATGTCTGTCCTCATTTTGCAAAAACAAGTTGGTTTTGTGGGAGTTTGTTTGTTTATGTCAGAGAGACGCTTCCTGTGCCAGGCGCCATCAAGCCCGCTGCTCCGGAGCTGGCGGCTGACCTTTTCGCCCCCAAGGGCGCCCTAAACGCCAAAAGCTCCGATACAGAGAACAAATCGATACGATTCAAAATGAGTGGCGGTTTTCTTTCCCACGCAAGCACAAATGTCTAGAGGTGGACATATCAGCAAAAACGGTAGCGCCACACTGCAGCCGCGGAAGGTTTGCGGAAGCTTTGCAGAAGGTGTTTCTCCCGTGGAAGCTTGCGGATGGGACGTGGTTGATTTGCTCTTTCCAGCATTATATTTGCTTTTTCCGGAAGTAGTAGCAAATCATGCACACGGATTCCTTCGCAGACGCTACCTTCCCCAATTTCCAGAAACAACTCGTCCGCGGAAGGCCTGCGGAAGCACTTATACCTAGACAATCCGATGTGTAAAAATTATGCCGGGTGCGGAACACGCACAACATGTCCGCCGTTATGTTTCAAATCCGCCATATTGATCGAAAAGGGCTTTTTGGAAGCCTTGCTTCCTTTCCTAGCTTTCCTGGAACAGGCAGAGGCAGGAAAATCCACTTGCGGACCGGACAAATCCGCCTTGTCCGCTTTTTCGCCAAACAGTCGTGACCTAGGTATAGAAAGATGCTCGCAGAGGGTACCCTTCACATCGCAAAGGTTTGCGGAAGGTTCGCGGAAGGGACCCATACGTCCATTCGTTTTAGGAATATTAGTTTCGATCTTGAGATCACAAAAAGGGCATTTTTAGGCCCAGGTCAGTTGCCATGCCAGGTTTCCAGTCCAGGCCGTCTCCGTTGAGCTAGTACGAGCTTGATCCATGTGATTCTGGCATGCGCATTTCGGAGCAGAATCCGAGAGGCCGATCGCCTTGGCTTGAACTTCTGCAAATCGAGCAACTCGAGTGCCAACAGGCATCCATTTTCCAATGAGTTCCTGTGCTGATAAAAATGGGGCCATCTCAGCTTGGTTGCCAGAAGGTGGGTCACTGATGTTGAAGCCTTGCAGTGTGGCTTGTGGGCCTTGCAGGGCGGCTGCACAGAGTTCAAGCCATGCTGGGCTGCGAGTCCCAGACGCTGGTCGGCACTTGCAAGCTGTTAGCCTGAGCCCTTGCGCGCATGGGCATTTCGGGGCTTGCGGAAGGTTGAGTCAGGGAGCTGCGTCCACATTGGCCGTAAGCAACTTGGTTGAACTACGGTAGTGGCAGCTCGAGTGTTAGCAGGCGTCCAATTCCCAACGAGTTCCATGCTGTTGTCTCAGCTTGCAAGACCCTTCAGAGAGGCCGCCGGCACACACAGGACTTCAATATTTACTCGACCGAGGCAGCAGCAAGGGGATAGATCTATGTTCCAAATGTCTAGCCCTCCTGTTGACAATTCAGTATTAACTTGTTACCGGAACTGCAAGGAAGGCAGTGCAAACATTTGCCTCGTGCTCACCCTGAGCTGTGAGCCCCTTGTAAGCACCGAGGTTACAAGGCGGTGTCGGCAGTTTAGTTTGGGACGACCAGCGTCCCTTGGCAGCCGGCAGTCGCCGAGCAGCCTGCACGTGGCCCATCGGGCGCTGCGCAAGAGGCGATTTGGGTGATCGCGTTTTGTCCTTTGACAGGACCTTTGAGCTGATGTTGCTGGAGCTTTTGCAAGCCTGGCAGCTCGGGTCAGGCTTCCATTTGAGCGGAAGTTGTTGATCCCCCGCTCAAGCAAACATGTCTAGAGGTGGACATATCAACAAAAAGGGTAGCATCCCACGGCAGCCGCGGAAGGTTTGCGGAAAGTTTGCAGAAGGCTTTCTCCCGCGGAAGCAAGGGACCGGGTTGATTTGCTCCCTCCAGAAATACATTTGCTCTTACTAGGATTAAGAGCAGATCGGCGCACGAATTCCCTCGCGGAAGCTACCTTCCTCAATTTCCAGAAGCAACATGCCCTGCGGAAGCACATGAGCGAGAGGCTTTACTCTCTGGTGCAGAGATATTTCTCGGTGATTTAGTGTAACCCCGAGAGACAAGTGTCAGAAACCTTCAGGAACGATATAGTGAAACCCCAAAAGAGATAACTTAAATCGCCCAACGTAGCCTTAGGTTTTGCCGCTCGCTCACATGTATAGAAACATGCTCGCGGAGGGTAGCCTTCACACCGCGGAAGCTCGGAAGGTTTCGCAGGGGATACGTGCAATCAAGTTTAAAGGGAGCAAAGTCACGACTCAGTTGACAGTGAGCCCCTGGGCCATCTCAGCTTGGTTGCCAGGCGGGTCACTGCCCTTAAAGCCTGGCAGTGTGGCCCGTGGTCCTTGCAGGGCGGCTGCACATAGTTCAAGCCATGCTGGGTTGCGAGTCCCAGACGCCCGTCTCCGGCGCTCGCCGGGAGATTTGGTCGGCACTTGCAAGCTGTTAGTGAAGCGCTTGCGTGCATGGGCATGTCGGAGCTTGCGGCAGCGTGAATCAGGGAGGCGCGCCCACATTGGCCGCAAGCAACTTGGTGGAACTTCTGCGAACCTACAGTAGCGCTCAGGTCCCGTAGCATCTCTCATTTTCGGCTGACTCATGCTGCCTTTGTCCTGCAACAGCACTCATGTCATGTTGCCCATTCTCAGTATGCTGAACATGCTGCACTTGGTGTGCATGCCAACCGTGTGCAAGCCGCCTCACGCCTTCGGCCATGCCACAGGGGTTTGCAGGTGGTGCCTGTGCAGCCAATGCAGACAACAGCTTTGCTTTGTTCTCCGCGCCGCACTCGATTCCAGAGGTGTATTTCTCTGCGATGGGCGAGAATCCGCCGGTTGAAAAAGGAGGCAGGTGGTTGCACTTACCGATGCAGCTCTTTCGCATCCCCGTGCTCCGCAGGCAAACGCGCGAGAGGCCAGAATCAAGAAGTCCGAAGCACATGCGTGCAGCTTCCTTTCTGCAACGAACAAAGTGCGCTGCTGAAATGGCAGCTTTGCGTCCCGACATCAAGGGGGCTTCTCTGAAGGAAGCATAGTTCCACAAACTTGGTTGAACTTTTGATCAAGCAAACAAGTGGCAACTCGAGTGTCAGGCATCCATTAATCCATGAAGTCTGCTGCTCTTCCCGGCTCTCAGGTTGCCCTTCTGGCAAGTGTCACCGGGCTTCAAGCGCCAGTCGTGTGGCTCCTGTGGCCTTTGGAGCTATACTGGTCTCCAAGTTTCAGACCTCCGTTTCAGTTGGCGCTGGCTTTGGCATTCGCAAGCTCATGCCATATGGTTCCTTGACGCATGAGGGATGTGCTTCGCTAGTGGTGCGTGCTTGTTCCTTGCGGTCATGTGCACGGAGCCCGCAGAAGAAGAGACGCCGTAAGCATGGTTGTATTGCTGCAAACCAAGTGGCAGCTCGAGAGTAACTGAGTCTTCGCACAGGTATCAGCTGTCGCAACAGGGGTTGGTGTCAAGATTGGAGGACCCCCAAAGTGGTTGTTCTCTTTTTGGCCTTCCTTTGAACCAACCCCTCAAAGCAAAACAAGCTGAGTCGTGCTGATTCAACAGGCGGCTGGCCGAACAGAGTTGGCCGACACTGCGCTTGCAGCAGCTTTTTCCTAGCGATGCAGCAGATCATCTTCCCACCTCAGCAGACGAGCGCAATACCTTTAGTGGCCACGACTTTCATGTTGCCTCGCCTCACTTGAGCGCGCGAAGGGAAGCGAAAGACCTTCAAGAGCCTGGGGCGTGGAGCTGTCGGCTTTGGTGAGCCTTGCAGATGTGCCTTGAGCTAGGCCGAGAGGGCTCGGATTTGGCAGAATTCGTTCGAGGCTTCACATGTTGCTTCATCATTGCCTCTCCGGGCTCTTGGTTGCTACAGAACTTGGCCAGAGCTTGCCGACACAAAAGCGTGGGGTCACATCTGGCGATGCGTGGGTCGTTCTGGTTGGCTTGCGGCGCTTGCCTGTTTGCTCCGCGACGACTGCGTCGCCAATAGCCCAAACCAGGAGGGCCAATGGGCAACATGCCAGACACGCCTGTCAGGCGAGATTTCAGAACCGAAGCCCTTCTCGTGAGCTCGTACCGGATGCTGCCTGACTTTCACTCCCTTCCTGGCAGGCAGGATTATTTCGGGCTCCTTGTGGACAGTGCGGACCCTGCTCAGGTATCGGATTTTTCAAAATGAAGCGCCTGAGAAGAAACGATGGCTTTTCAGTCGCTGCTTCTGTGGGGAGGCAAGTCCCGTGCCGGTGCCCATGCTGTCCAGGGTGTGTTTCTTCCGTATTGATCCCAAAGTTATTTGCCATAAGTCTACTAAGTCTGGTAAGTCTAACGAGTTGAGTGCATCTGGAGATATGAACTTCAGCATCCTGGCTGGCAGTACTCGGCAAGTTGACTGGGACATTGCACCGTTCTGAGCGCAATGCTAACACGCCTGCCGTCCCGCCGGCCGTCCCGCCGGAAATGCGCCCGCAGTCGTCACATGCTTCGCCAGCGCAGACTATCCAAGCAGACCTCTAAGCGCATCCCCTTGCCTTGCGCGGCCGCGCCGCGTGGGATTTTGAAGATTCCTGAGAATTCAGTTGAATCTGGGGCGAGCTATCAGTTCAGACGCTGGTAGAGCTCCGACAGAATCCCAAACGCCACCCACGGGCGCGCAGCACTTGAAGCAATTCGGACACGTTGCAGAGCACTTACCTGAAACAATATGTGAAGAGTGCAAAGCCCATTCGGGAAAAAGCAGTTGCTTTGTCTGATGGGCCAATTGAAATCAAACAGAGGGTCCCCGAAGACCCCTGTTTTGCCGGCCGCAGGTGCAGTGTGGGAAATGCATGTTGGTTTCAGGGACCCGGGTGCGAACAAACTGTATCCCTTGGCAGGGATTCGTTTGGCAAGGCCGCAAGCTTGGGCTCCCGGACCTGCGCTGCCTGGTCTTCCCTTTTTTTTTCCCGATGGGATGTTTTTTTTTTCCCTTTGATAGGCAGATGACCAGAAAGCCGCGGCGGTCTCTTTTGTTTGCCACCGCGGATCTCTTCGTTTTTGGATCCTGGGTCGAGGGTTGAGCGACCAAGTTGTGGTTGGTTTCACTTTTCGTAGGGCTTGAAAGAACTCTGGCGATTTGCTTCTAGGTCTTCCAGTAGCGCCAACTTTTACCGTTTCTTTTTTGGTTGGGAGGGTTCGGGACCCTACTAAAATAGACTACAGAAAAAAGTCGGTAGCCTTATTCTAACCTCTCTACTGGAGGACCTACACTTGTGAGAATGTGTTTAGTTGATAGCCACCAACCATTCTTCTGTGATTTTGCCTTGAAACGTACACAAACCTCGGTTTGATGAGACAGCAATAGGAACGCCGGATGGACATCGATTGCCAGCAAGCCAGAGTTTCCCGGTTGAACGGCACCCTCTAATTCGCAGGTTGGGGCTCCCAACTTAGATTCAAAGGACACATCTTTAAAGACTTCATGTTTGGACAATTAAGACTGGTGGACCAACAGTTGTAAACAAAATTAGATTGAATGAAGACACAGTGTTAAAATGTGTTGTAGTTGTGGGTTTAAGCCCACATTGAAATATGAACATTCAAAAGCCTACTCACATTAAACAACAACTAACACAGATTTATATAAGTTGTTCATTGTTTGATTACACTCATATTAAAACATAAAAGTATCAACCAAAAGCAAAGCTAGACTTATAGGTCAAGACGATGCAGCAAATCAGGTCAAAAAGATGGTTGAACACAACGTTAAGTTCCCGCACACACCCAATCATGCTTTGCTAGTTGGTGAGCCTGGAGTGGGTAAATATTTTGTAGGAAAGTCAATCGCAAAGGGTGCATCAGACTCTAAAAATCAGTCGAACTAACTGTTTTACATATCCCGACTCAGTAATTCCTGCCCACCATGTTTAAAGTAAGTCTAAGTTTGTTCTGAATTCACAGCAATACACATAGTTAATGAATCTACATTTATAGACACCATCACTACAACTTGTTCTAATCGTGCATAGTCAGCAATGGTCAGTATGTATATACATATATATATATATATATATACATACATTGTTTCAACTATCTACATCGACTATTGATCAGTTTTATTGCTGTTTTTGACTTGGATCTAGCACCTGCTACACAAATGATTGCCAGACTGAGTCACATTTCTATTAAACTCGAGGTTTCATATTTATCAAAATAACAATTAATAGAACCCGTGCTACTTGATGCCACACAGAATTCACTATATGCCAATGCTCGTCGGGTGTGTGTAAACAATTTAGTTAAACATTAGCCACAAGTATGTACGTGGTTAACAAACTGTCAAACACATAACTGACACAGCCAACAATCTGATTTCAGATTTAACTCCGAAATATTCGGTCAACTTAAACAAACTGAGCCGCTTTGAATGCATTCAGTGTTTTTTGAACTAGGACTTATTGACAAACTTAACACTGAGATTCGTTAAACCACTCCTTGGGAAACTCATTCGAGACAGTATTTTTCAGATAGTAATTTTCACAGGGACGGGTATGCCTCCAATGTTTGCAAAACACCTTTTTTGCACCCAGCTTGGAATTTAGGGATCCCTATTCATACTGTGGATGGACATTCCTGCACCAGTTGTTGGGTGTTTCTCCCCAGGATTCATAGGGTTTCATCCATCCCAACTGGTGCCGTTTGTGGATCTTCTCCAGTCGTACGGACGGCCAAGGCACTGCTTCGGCTTCTGCCTGCTCTACTCGGGGAACTGGCTGATGGAGGCGCGCTTTGTGAAAAAACCCGAAGGACTGGGCGTCATGGGGGCTGGGGGGAGGGAGGGGGGGGGGAGAGCCCCAAATAAGGCCTTATTAGGTGCCTAATGAGGGCATTTGGGCTCCCTCCCCCTCCCCTCCCCGTGAGGGCGCTGTCCAGAGGTCGGAAGCCAAGTTCGGGTCTCTTGCAACCACCAGGCACTGAGAGAGCCAAAAGGCGCCCTGAGAGCTTTCGCGTTTCCCTTTTGCAAGCTCTGACTGACGAGCCTCGGCTGGGTATATGGTAGACCCTCTGAACATTGCAGGGATTGAGGGAAACCTTGTATTGGTGACTTTTTGTTGGCTTATGAAGAATCCTTGCTGGTGCGATAGGCAGGGAATGAGAAATGGAGTGACCACAAGAAAACCATCCAACTGGTGGTTTCCTTCAAGGGGACCCCTGGGTTCATTCCCGAATCCCGCACCAGCCCGACTCGTTGCCGGCCTGGCCACATATTTAGCCCTTGGACGCTTGGACATCCACACCTTGTTCGGCCTGACAACTCGAGTTGAGAAACAAGTCGTGTTCAACAGATGAAACAGGGCAAGGCAATGCGAGTGTGATTGAATATCCAAATTAGCGATTCCCCAACATGGATCCTGGTTTCCCTTTCAGTTTCCCTTTTGGTCTTCCTTTTGGTTTGCCTTGTTCCCTCTAGATCAATGAAGCTGCTTTGAGCCGTCCGCGCAGGTGGAGCAGAGCCAAACCGGCTGCGTACGTGTGAACGTGGGCTCGGCCGCCCGGGTGACCCTTCAACGAAGGTTTGCTTTTCTTCTTTTTTGGTTGGGGGGTGGGGAGGGGGGCTTTTCGAGGAAATTATTTTATACTATGATTCACCCAAAACTTTGGGCATCTAGTTTCTTCACCCACAGCCCTTTTATCACATTACCCTGATAAGGAAAGTCCCCAACGAATTCGATTCGGACCAATTCTAAACCAAAAAAAGAAGTGATTTCCCGTGCCGACCCAGCTCCACTCGCATGAAGAGACCTTTTTGATTCAGTTCTCCACCATGAGTAAACCTGCACACAATCCACCTCAAACAAACTTCATATTTGCTATGTAGATGAGTTACACGGAAACTGTCCTGGTACTTTCTGCTTTTGCCCCAGGAATGCAGACTACGAACACCAACCTGCAACCGGCCCCCCCAAGAACGCACCATGTTTTCCCACAGAATATGTTTTATCAGTAGCTGGGAGTCACCATTTGTCCCAGTACGAGGAAAAGGGTGGACTTAGCTCCGACCTATGGTCAGCATCCGCGTGGCAAGCCCAAAGAGGGCCACTCATTTCCGGCTGCAGTATGTTTCCTCGGCTTATTTGAATCGTTGCTCTTGCGCATTTGCCGTTTTCTATGAAATGTGGGCATGGGTCAAAATTAAACAACCAAGGGACAGCAGGTTTAAGTCCTTGGTTCCATTTACCAGGGTGGCATTTTGGGTACCTACTTTAGACCCACAGCCATGTGTGCTTAGCGTGATCTGTCTAAGGCCAGCTTGCCAGCCACTCTGGTTGGCCACATCATCGTTCTCGTTTTGTGGGTTTAATCAGTGCGGCGCCTCTTAGCCACCCGCTGGCTCACATATGGCTGTGGGTCAACACCAATGGTACCATTTTGGGGGGTGGGTGAATTCACCACCCATTTTAGAACCTATTTTGGTGGGGATTGGGATGTTCACGGGGGGTACGATTTGGGCTTTAACCCATAGCCATATTTTACTTGCGCTGAAGGAAAAATCCTCATCACCTGCAGAGTAAGCCGGAGACTGCAGTCCTAAAGAAGTGACCCTGACAAGGCTCGTATGAAAACAGGCTCACAAAGGGAAAGGGGGGTACCTACCCGTGTGGCGGGGGTACCTGAATTTTCCCGAGATGAAGAGAATTGCGTGGGAAAGTGGAAGAGCTGAAGCTTTTCGTCCCTAGTTCATGCGAGTGCCATTTGAGATGAGCATGCAATACATCCGGACATGGACCAGAAAGGGGTCCTTAGTTGCGACACAGCTATGCGCGAAGAGCACTCCTACAAACAAGTTGCCTTAGGTGTGTGAACTGTTGGCACCTGATTTAAATTCCCCTCTGATTCCTGAATTCTAATCTCCCTGAGTCCCGTCACCAAGGATATTTTCCATGTTCAGACAAGGTTGAACAACAACCTGCTTCAACGCATAGGCATATTCTCACCCCATTTTGAACAGGCATCACTTGGGGCTACATAGAAATGCAAGACACTTGTCCGAAGGGCATGTAAGTCAACTGTGTCCACATTTTCGTGCATTGGATCAGTATGGGATGAAGGCACAAGTTATCCACGTATAGTGATTACCCTGATGAACAATCCTCACACTCCTGACCCTGCCCCCCCATGGTTGTCAAGAACCAGCAAAGCAGTTTCCTCAGCAAAGCAGTTTCCTCAATCCTCTTCGGTCCTCTCCGATAAGACAGCAGTAGGAAAGTATGTAAACGGAGATCGCGTGAGTAATTTCGCAGTGCTGGACAGGGCCAAGATTCATCAGTGGGGGGGTTGTTTCTTTCCTCGGACGCAGCCCGCTCATACTCAACCAATGAGAAAGGGTACTGGCCAGTTTTTGTCGCAGGGACCTTCAATCTTTCTTGACAAACATGCTCTTTCCCCACGCCTTGAAGATCTGCAGTCACATGACGAACTTAGCATCGCATGCTGCTTCCGAGGGCTTAGCAACACCCACTTCAGCTGGGACTTGGGCCTGCGCCCCGAAGCCGGTTGAAACGCCGGGTCCCGGCGTTTCCAGCCGGGGTGTTGGCTGGACCCAAGGGGAAGACGCACGAGAATCTGAAGCCCAACTTTCATGCCTTCAGCTGGGAAGGTCTTTAGATACTTTGGGTATGGGAGAAGCACTCATTGGCCCTATTCTCACTCAGAGCAAACAGCAATCATCGGAAACAATCAGAGATTTGTACCCCGATTGTTGAGCCTTGGCAGCTTAGGAGATTTGACACCATTCATTTTGGCTGGGTGTTTTCTAAGTTTCTGCAGCAACATGCGAGGTGTGGAACTCAGCGGGCTTAGTCTACTTGGACAGCCGAAAGGATCGCGAGTCCATGCCGTTCCGGATCACTCGGTTGTGGTTGATCACTGCGGTTTCCCCAACCACTTCTGTGATACAAGACGGAATCTCCGCTTCCTCTGGGGGAAAATGTCTTGAGGCCCTTTTTGTTATGTCACAGATTCGTGGATTCCATTTCCCACAACCCTTCCGAAGAAGCAGGGTCTTGAAGGAGGGTTTGTTGATCTGCATTTTAAGAGAACCGCTGCCATGCTGATAACATGTCACACTGGAAAGAGGCCTTTGTGTGACACAAGAGGCCCTGCCAAATGGTTTCATGTCAGCTTTCGACTTGATCTCACAAGGGCAAGCAGGCGCGAGGGGGGGGGAGTGGGGGCAGACAGGAAAGGGCAGAGTTGACAGCGGCACAGGGCTGGATCGGATTTGACCATGCAACCCCTTCTTCGCATGCAAGCCCTTTGGCCGGGCCAAAAGTGTGATTTTGACAAACAAACATGTCGCAGGGAGAGTGAGGCGTACCAAAAGTGTACTCTTGACAAATTTGGCGCAGCGATGGCGAGGCGCGCATGAAGCTTTGAAACGGCATGAGAGAAATCCTAGGTCCCCCAGCAGTGCCTTCTTACCCTTTGTTTGGGGGAGGGTTCGGGACCCTACTAAAATAGACTACAGAAAAAAGTTGGTACCCTTCTAACCTCTCTGCAGGACCTATCTGAACCTTTCGGCTGGCGTGGCACTTGAAGCTCTCTCCGCTCTCCGAGGCTCCCAAGAAAGCTTCGAGTCCCCAGAGTGCGTCTGCGTCTTCTCGGACGCCGGTGCGCTTCGCGCTTGCGCTTTCGGCCGCGCCCGCTTGGAGCTCCGACCCATTTGTTTCCGGCGTTGGCTTTTGTCGGGCCCGAAGCGGCTTTTGATCGCCCGCTCGAGCGAAAACAACGGGTGGCAACTGTTTTCCTCCTTTCCTAGTGTCCGTTTCAGATAGAGACCGCTGTGTCCGTTTTGCCCGTGCCTTTGGCCGGGCGCCAGATCCCACGTTTCTGTGCGAGGTCCACTTGAAATCATGTCAGATTTCGAGGTTCACTGGATGTGGATCATCGACAATCCTAGTTTTAGTTGGCAAAGAGAGGGCAATTTGGCAAGCAGGCCACAGGCTGACAGGCGCCTGATCCATTGCTTGGACCTTGAAAAATGGCAGTTGCGTTGGCAGCCGTCAATTTCCAGTGTTGATCTGGGGAACTCTAGTGACTCTTGGTTTGACTTGACTTGAACTCGAAGTACCTAGCAGGGGCCATTCGGGACCTCATATTGTTTAGTGTTCTTTTTTGTTTTCTTTGGCGTTCATGCTCAGCAGCGCGCAGCCAAGAACACATGTTTTGCCTGTGGACCAAGAGTTGGCACGATTTCCAGGCAGCGACCTTCCCAGGGCTCCTCTTGCCAGTCGCTACAGATACTTTGAATTTGATTTTCCGACTTTCAAAACATTATTAAATCGAAGTGTCCGTTGAATTGGCCCTGAAGGCAACCCTTTTGAGAACGCACTGCTTCCGACGGGTGTTCCATGCTGGAAAAAGCCATGGAGTGGCTGCCATGGCCATGGCTATCAGCCGTCACATGGAATGCCATGTCAGTCACTTTGGACAGCAGTCAAAACCCTTTCGAGAGCAAACCTGTTGAGACACCCGATCTTCCTCCCCAAGTCCCCAATCTTGGGATGCACGGCCAGGCCTCGGAAAGATGACGCGCACCTTCCAACAGCTGATCGGCGAGAGGCTGGACGTTGGGCCGTGAAAGACCCAGCTCAAAGCGGGTGGAATTTGAACATCATCTCGGGGGATCGGTAAAATGGCGCTAAAAACAGGGAAGCCTTTCTAGATGTTCCACAGGTGTCCTTTTTCAACTTGTGTATATCATTTGAAGACGGTGGAAGTATTGGGTATCACTTTCACAAAACATATCCCGAAGCATACCCAAGATGTACATGAGTTCCATGACGAGGTCAAATGAACTTCTCCAAACAGCTTTTGCTGTCGGAGTTCCAGCTTTTCCTCAAGGAGCTTGTCAGATTTCCTGCCGGCAGACCGAAATTGAGCTCATGGGCTTGGAATGTATCGAGAGCGGGGAGCTCAAAGGCTGCAGAAGAGCCAAGGAGAGACCTGCCATGGTGAAAAGACGCCTGAGCTTAGCTCCCGCTCGTGTTTTTGTTGGCTAGTGTCGCCGGAGGGTACTAGTCTCTGATCGTCAAGACGCGGGGTCAAAAGACACCTAGATGTTAACTCTCGGGAGTTGGACAACGGTAAGGATTGCTACTAAGGGACCCATCACGGCCCGCAAGGAGTTTTGACCACGGCACACATGCGAAGGTCGTACCAAGCACTCTGTGGCAACACGCTCACGGACGCTTCTCCCCGAGATTTTGCCTTTCCCCAATGGCATTTGACACTGTCATTGGTCTACTGTTGCTTAGGTTTAGGGACTAGGGAGGACGAGAAAGTCCAGTAGAAGATTGGCTTTTTTGGACCGAGGGGCGCCCTAGAATCCATAGCGCGGGCCCGTGTCCTCCTTCTGCATAGATCGATCTCACGGACAACAAGCACTGGGCCGTGGGAACAGTTTCTTCACTCGAGGCTCCCTTCATAGGGTGTGAAAAGGCAATCCCTGAGGTGTACCGCTCATGGAGATCCCTGAGTGGCTGTCAGTGAAACATATTTGTGCAACATCAGCATCTTTCAAAGAAACATCTATCATCATGATGTAAATGGTCACGTCCGTGTTTTCATACGTGCTGGTATGCCGACGTGTTTGATACCGGAACATGCATCATCCTCCTTTTGGGGATCCTGGAATACTTTGGGGCGGAATCCAACAGTCGGCAGCCATGGTCACATGAAAAAGACTCACACCAGACTACGCAGAAGTGGTATACTTCCCGTTGAATAGACAGGGTACGAGGGTTGCATTTTCTTGAGGCTACCCCAAATTGGGGCGGTTCAAATGGCTGCGGGTCAAAACCAATGGGATTGGGATCCCATTTCGGGGTTGAATTCACCACCCATTTAGGTTTCCTATTTTAGTGGTTGGCTTGAATCGGACTGGGGGCTAACCGATTTGGGTCATTTTTGACCCGCCGTATTTCTCAAGCCCAGTTTGTTCACATTCTGGTGTCCCTGGACGTGACAAAATCCATCACTTGAGGGGTGAGTGCCCCATGGCCAACTCGGGAATTGAATTGGATCCAATCCCGTAGGCTCATCGCTCCTCGGTGGCGGGACCTGGTGTGCCCGGTGCTGATCAACACTTGGGAAGCGCTTTACTTCGAGGCGTTGGGATGGGTTTGGATGGGTTTGGGTGGGTTTGGATGGGTTTGGATGGGTTTGGGTGGGTTTGGATGGGTTTGGGTGGGTTTGGGTGGGTTTGGGTGGGTTTGGATGGGTTTGGATGGGTTTGGGTGGGTTTGGGTGGGTTTGGGTGGGTTTGGGTGGGTTTGGGTGGGTTTGGGTGGGTTTGGATGGGTTTGGGTGGGTTTGGATGGGTTTGGATGGGTTTGGGTGGGTTTGGGTTTGGGTGGGTTTGGTGGGTTTGGGTGGGTTTGGGGTGGGTTTGGATGGGGGTTTGGGTGGGTTTGGGTGGGTTTGGATGGGTTTGGATGGGTTTGGGTGGGTTTGGGTGGGTTGGGTTTGGGTGGGTTTGGGTGGGTTTGGGTGGGTTTGGATGGGTTTGGATGGGTTTGGGTGGTTGGGTGGGTTTGGGTGGGTTTGGGTGGGTTTGGGGTTGGGTGGGTTTGGGGTTTGGGTGGGTTTGGTGGGTTTGGGTGGGTTTGGGTTTGGATGGTTTGGTGTGGGTTTTGGATGGGTTTGGGTGGGTTTGGGTGGGTTGGGATGGATGGGTTTGGGTGGGTTTGGATGGGTTTGGTGGGTTTGGTGGGTTTGGATGGGTTTGGGTGGGTTTGGATGGGTTTGGATGGGTTTGGGTGGGTTTGGGTGGGTTTGGGTGGGTTTGGTGGGTTTGGGTGGTTTGGGTGGGTTTGGATGGGTTTGGGTGGGTTTGGGTGGGTTTGGATGGGTTTGGGTGGGTTTGGGGGTTGGGTTTGGGTGGGTTTGGGTGGGTTTGGAGGGTTTGGGATGGGTTTGGAGGTTTGGTTTGGGGGTTTGGTGGTTTGTGGGTTTTGGGTGGGTTTGGGTGGGTTTGGGTGGGTTTGGGGTGGGGTTTGGGTGGTGGGTTTGGTGGGGGTTTGGATGGGTTTGGGTGGGTTTGGGTGGGGTTTGGGTGGGGGTGGGTTTGGGTGGGTTTGGGGGGTGTGGATGGGGTGTTGGGGGTTTGGGTGGGTTTGGGTGGGTTTTGGGTGGGTTTGGGTGGGGGTGGGTTTGGATGGGTTTGGGTGGGGGGGGTTTGGGTGGGTTTGGGTGGGTTTGGGTGGGTTTGGGTGGGTTTGGTGGGTTTGGATGGGTTTGGATGGGTTTGGGTGGGTTTGGGGGGGTTTGGATGGGTTTGGGGGTGGGTTTGGGTGGGTTTGGTTTGGGTGGGTTTGGGTGGGTTGGATGGGTTTGGGTGGTTTGGGGGGGTTTTGGGGTGGGTTGGGTGGGTTTGGGTGGGTTTGGGTGGGTTTGGGTGGGTTTGGGTGGGTTTGGGTGGGTTTGGATGGGTTTGGATGGGTTTGGGTGGGTTTGGGTGGGTTTGGGTGGGTTTGGGTGGGTTTGGATGGGTTTGGATGGGTTTGGGTGGGTTTGGGTGGGTTTGGGTGGGTTTGGGTGGGTTTGGGTGGGTTTGGATGGGTTTGGATGGGTTTGGGTGGGTTGGATGCTTTTGCGAGTTGCCCTTTCCCGAGAACCAACTTAAAGCTACCACCCCTGAGGGAAGATGAGAAGGGTGTTTCCAAAACTGCGAGAACGGGGTTCGGTTCAAGATGCTTTCCTTTGGGTTTGCCTTGAAACACTATGCAACAAGGGTTCCCCACTTTTGGATACACCCAGAAGTTCCTTTATCAGAACTCTTTACGGCGGCCCTTTGCAAAACTTTGATTGACTGATCAGAAAGGACAGCCCCGACCAGAAAAGCTTCGCAGTCCTCTTGATTCTTTACACCGGGTAGACGTGTTGCTTTCTAGGGGTTTTGATTGTGACTCAGGTTTCCTTGAGGCAAACCCATGTTGGTTGCAAGAATGACCACCGACCTTGTTGGAAGTCGCACGTGCTGGTTCAGCTTGCGAGACAAAAGGCTGAGGCCAAATCCAGGGCTTTCCTTGCGACTTGCGGGGCTCCTTAGAGCTTTTCGGGGAAACGTCGCTAAGCTCCAGTGGCCTTCACAGGCACAGTGGAGCAATTACGGTAGCAAATACATCTTTCTAGCTGCTTACCGTCTTGTGAGCTGAAGATTTTCCTGGTGGGAACTAAACCATTTGCAGCTTGAACTCATGCCTTTTGAGTTACGACAGTGGGAGCTCATGCGGTTGGGTATCGGGAGGACACAAACACACGTCAGGGCGGGGATTCGACCATTTCTGTGATAGCAGAACTTGCCGGCGGCTGTTGACAACTTTGAGCCAGGATGTGGACTTGAGAATGGAAGCATATTGGTATGGATGATTCCAAGTTGTGACATGTGTCTGCCCAGTTTGAATTGAGCTGAAGCTTGTTGCTCTTTTAGGAATTAGTTAGTCACCCATTTCCCACCGGGGTTGCCAGTTGCTGGTTGCCCTTCCCTCAAAGCACTTGGACCCTTTGAGATTGAGCCCCAGCTGACCCCATGTTCAACCCTGAAACTAAATCGGATTCGACAACACTGGGCGGTTAGCATGGGATCTGATCTGACAGGGTGCTGGGACAGATATAATATCACCCGGGCATGAACTTTGGCCTTGCTTGTGATTTGGCATGTGGAGATCCGAAAGCAGGTCCATTCCTCGCTAGGCGTCATTTGCCTCATTCCCAGGAGGGATTTGCAAAAAGTTTTTCTGGAACGGAGCCTGTATAGAACTCTCCTTGAACCTGGGCACGGATACGAAACTTGCCACGCAGGCTGTCAACATATGGCTGTGAATTTTAATCAGCTACCCTGTGGTGGACATCATTTAGGGGTGGATTTCTGTCCACCAAACACTTTGGAGGTGGTTCCTTCTTAAACGTCATGGCCACATAGAACCCAGCAGGTCCTTTTGGAGGAGCATGGTCCAAGCGAGCCACCCCTAGTGAAGTTCCATGGCAACCTGAGGGCAAGCATCGAGCCGCATCTTCGAGTCAAGTTGCTGAGTTCCAGGCCACGCTGAGTCAACGTACCCCAGGCCTAGTTTTCTTTGGGCTGGTTGCTTTCCAGAAAAGATGGGCAACCCCAGAAGTTCAGGTTTTTGAAAGCAGGAGCTGGATGAACATCCTGGACCTAGAAGTCTGTGGATCCACGGGATGCACATTTGGGAATTTGGGGCTCGGCTGGACCGGCACGTCGAGTCGAGACGGAACTCATGAGAGAGGTTCACCCCCAGAAAAGGTTCGATCAGAACACTTCGATCAGATCTTCCAGGAAGGACATTCGGAGCCCGACCGCTGAGAAGGTGTTCCTGGGGTTTTTGGGTGGTTTTAAGCATCACCCTTGGGGCCAACTCAAAGTGTGACCAGGGCGTTTCAGCGGACATGAACCGAAGACCGCAGGCGAAATCAATGATGTTGTGCACGGCTGCGGGGACCGCCCGTGCCGCAGGTGTACCATGAGAAGATCTTAGAGCTCGCTCCGGGGCCCAGATGGGTTTCCAGCAACAAGCTGAAGCTACCGGGACCCAGGGCTTTCATGGGCCACTTTCTGGCAAACACACAGGGCGTGTACCTCATTTCCCCCATCTTAGAGAAGCGCAAACGGTGGAACCCTTTGTAGTCTTATTGTTGGGTCCTGTCTTCTCCATACGTGGTAGATCCTGTTAAGTCTGTCTTGTTTTAGTATGTTTAATTTAAGCGACGTACCACGTGATTGCTCGAGTCCCAACCGTCACGAGGCTGAATGTGGGCGGGGGAATGGGGGGTCCAGTCTGCCGTACAGGAGGATTCCCTTGACACAGTTTGCGTTGGGGCAGGTTGCGCCATTGGCCGGTCTGTGCATCCGCAGTCAGGTCGAAGGTTTTGTCCTCTTCCCGAGATGCGTTGTGCTGTCTTGATATATCACATTGGTTTGGCTTTGGCCCTGGCTCTAGTGGGTGTTTTTCCAAATTGTGGAGTTCTCATTTTGGTCCTTGTTTTTGCGGCGGCGCACCATGTCGCCTGGCAGGCAAGTGCCTTTCGCTTTTGTTGAATCTGCAAAAGTGGCAGTTTCAGTGCAACCCAACGGTCAAATGCAACTTTTGATGGAGTATCCATGGGTCTTCCATGTTGAGACCCAATGAAAGTCATTTGACCATGACTGTCAATGTGGAACATCCGAAATGGTGGGTGGACATAAATCCGGGTGCAAATGGGTCCAAAGGCTGCACTAGACCCTTCCACTTTGCGACCAGACCCCTTTAATAGACTAACTTCGGTGGGCCGACAGCTAAACTGGATGCCAAAAGAAGAAGAAGAAGAAGGAGGATTGGTACTTGTTACATCAATAAGTAAATAAATAATTAAAGCAAACAAATAAATCAATAAATCAATAAATCAATAAATCAATACATACATCAATACATTCTTAAATAAGTATATATATATATATCATCAACCCCCTATTTAGCACTAAGCCAGGGTTGCTCCAAAGACTCTGGCACCAAGGTAGAAAATTGGCCCCTTGGCATTTGGCGCTGCGGGGCAACGCTGTGATTATGGGTCAACAGCTCAAGCTTTCCCGGTCAGGAATCTCAGGTCTTTTGGGTAAGTTTTCCTTATCTCCAGGTTTCACCACGGATGGTTTTTCCCAATGTCTTGCTTGCTGGCTCTCGGCAGGGAGTGAGAAATGGAGTGACCCCTATAAGCAATCCCTTCTGATTTCCGGTGTCCTTTAAGGGCAAGAGGGTTCACTCCCGGAAGCCTGGGTCATTACTGGCTGACCAGGCGTGGAAGCAACAAGACCGCTTCCGAGAGTCCGAAGTCTTTGCCGAGGCCCGGCCAGCCAAAGAGGCTGGGGTGGAGCTGCTGGTGCTGGACGATGGCTGGTTCGGCCACCGGGATGACGCCGGGAGCCCGGGTGGTTCTGGGGACCCGCTGGGGAAAGCAAGCCATTTTAGGGTGGGTTGAAAGGAAGTCCATGTTTGGAACGTCAACAAGCAAGATGATGCAGGGTTGGTGACAGTAGAAGATTGTGCTAGTAATTGGAATGTCAAGCTTGTTTGAAGAGTGGGTTGGCCCAACCCTGGTATCGCCCCTTTTTGGCGACTCGTTTGAACACATTTGTCATAAAGGTTCAGCAATATATACGGACCAGCATCAGACGTACTATCTCTGGCGGGGGACAGAAGCCGAGATTCGGTTGAAGTCCTAAATATTGCAAGTGCGGACAAGACAACCGGCATTTGAGCCAAGGGCGTGTATACATGGAGGGGAGAGGCAAGGTTGGATCGAACCGTGGAGCTTTACATGGACTCCTTCAATGAAGATGTTTGCATGGTTGGTGGAAAATTTGAGCCAACACCAAAGCCTTGCAATTGGAGGTGAGTGGCCGGCATTCAGAAATAGGTGCAGTGGCCGTTCTAGATCCTTACGCGGTCGTATTTCCGAGAGGTGTCTTTTCCAGTTGGTATGCCCCAGCCAAGTCGGAACTGCTCTCTGACGCTTGAGGGGCTAGGCGCGGCACGGAGGAGCCGGGAGCTGCTTGGTGCCTTGTGCCTGGCATGGAAGCCGAGCGCTGGCTGACGGAGATGAGCACGGCACACGAAGTCACGCGGCACCTGCGCGGGGTCCTCGCCGTGCGGCGAGAAAGAGGTGTGAGAGCCTGCTGGGAACCCTGTTTCCTTTTTTGTGCGGCTCTTGCAACCTCACTTGCGCAACACCTTGTTTGGGGCTCTTGTTCCAGACCGAGCAAACAGCCCTTGCGGGACTACATAATCACCTGCAATCCCCCTGCCCCATCCCCGCATGTTAGAAGGTATTCAACCTTGGACACATGACTCTGGAACCTTTGACATGACGCTGGATTGGAAGGGCTTGCTCACTGGCACGGCGAATCTGAGCTCGCTCCCCATGAAGGATTTGCCCATGGGTGTCTTCAGTCTCGCTTGTGGCACCTACACTGTTACACACTTCCGGTTGTTCATCGAGGTTGTTGCTTGTTGCCGCTTTGGTGGATACCCAGTTGAACCTGAACTCCTACAATCCCTGAGAAATCACTGGGGCAGGGCTTAGGGTCAACATGATTCACTCTACCGAAGCTCATGCTTTCAAGAGTTTCTCCTCTCTGGTGCAGGGACCAAACGAGCCAGTTTCAGCACACGGCGAGCCTCTCAAGTGGCTTTTCCCACGGTACCATGCCATTGGTAGGGCTTTGACCACGGGGGTCGTTTTGCCACCTTTGATGGGAAATTGGCGACCCCCTTAAAAAGGAATCCTCCACTACGAGGGGGTCGATCAGTTTTCCGCCAACGGTTGCAAAAAGACGCTCCTGGCTTTGACAGCCTAACAAATCCATCCCAAGCCGACCTTTGGCCAATTTTGGTCTCAGCTCTGCTTTAGATCATGCCTTCCCGGATTTCTTTTCCCTGGCGGCGCGGTTTAGTCTGGCGCTTCTTCTGGCCAGACTCAACTGCGACTGCTCGGAGTTTTTTTGCTCAGGATACGACCTCCTTAGGCCCGGACCTGAGCTCGAAGCTCGAGCTCAGCTCCTTTGCCCTTTGGTTGGAGGGTACTAGGTCCCCCAGCAATTGGTGCCCGACCTCTCACCCGTTTCTATTTTGGTTGGGAGGGTTCGGGACCCAACAAAAAAAGACTACAGAAAAAAGTTGGTACCCTTATTCTAACCTCTCTACTGGAGGACCTAGGTTGCCATTTTGCTGAACCTATTAGCAGCGTAGCTCATGTTGAATCGTGTTGACAACACCAGAAGGCCCTTGTTTTGACACGCAGCCACTGTAGCAGGCCTGACCTTCGGAATTTTGCCAATTGTTCATGGTCATCAGTGATCAGAGTCACTTAAGTAGCCCGTTCTCCCTCCATTTCCCACTTACCATCAACCAGCGCCCGACTGTTTAGGCGGTCAGCAAAAATGCCCCGCAGTTTAGAGCAACCCTCGTGCATTTTTTCGACGTCCAACAGGGAAGTGTTCAAACCCTCAAGAGGGTCCATTATTTTTCAACCAAGGGGTCAACAGCCCCCCCTCGGGGCAGCAAGCGACGCCCCGGTGTCCGAAGTCGCCGCTTTGTTTTTGCTCAGTGTTGTGGAATTATCCTTTAAACCAAGAATTAGTCATTGGGAAAGGTATTCTGGCCTTCCAGCGGTATCGCAGATGTGGATAACATCCGCAACCCTGAGTTTTGTTTTGGCAGGTTTGATCTGCCCTTTTCCCACAATCATGGAAGTGGGCAAGGGACGTCCAGAACCCACCCACTTCACTTCCTCCATGATTGTTCGTCACAATATGCCTCTCACCAATGAGAACAGGTTCCCTGACTGCTTTTGAAGTGAATCTTCCCACGGGAGAAAAAGGACGTCCCGACCGGTCAAAACTGGGGGCCCTTTGGAATATTGATCAACCCCCAGCAACTTGATGGCCGTCACCTGGCCGTTCCCCTGACAATAACCACAGGCCCGAAAGCAGAACACGCAGGTGGACTTCTTTTTTTTTCTCGGGGAACACCCTCTTAGACACAACATCCTACGTAAATGATGCCCACCAAAGCCCCTCAAGTTGAGTATTTCATACCCAGGTGGTTTCAAGGTTTAGTTTGAGCAAAGTCAGCCATGATTCCTGCTTCGAAGGTCCCACGATTGGGGAGGGTTAATAAATGGGGAACCGAACGTGGTAGGTGTCCTTTTGGCATCCTTATGACACACTCCCAGAGTTCACATGGCAACTCCTCATGTGGATGTGTCTTTTTGTAAGGCTACCTTATTTTGTGGCTTTAAAGCGAAGCAAGGAAACCGATCATTTTGGAGGGTCCCCTAAAGACGAGACACTTCGCACCACGCGGTGCGAATCTGAGGTGACTGGGTGGTGGACAAGAGGAAACTGCCGCGAGGCCGGAATGACTCAGGTACCTTTCAACCTCTCGGGGTCCTGAAATTCGATCCTTTTGGTTTTTGTTTGGTTTCCTGTCATGGTTTCCTTGTGTGCCTTTTTGTTTCAACCGATCTCTTTGGCCCTTTGGAATATGTCTTTGTTTTTCTGAATCCGGCTTCCACAGAGTATTGCGATATCCTTTTCAACTTCTTGTCGTTCCGAATTCCCTTCCCTCGAACATTGCGGATCTTGGAGTAATAGATAATATGATTGACTTGACAAGGGGGTTGCCACCAGCACCCAAAGGGCTGCATCAAATCCAATGTTGACGACTCCAGGTTATCTGTCAAACGAGCATCCCTCAACAGGGCAGTGATTGCATGGTATTGGTAGGGAACGCTCCAGGAACCTTGTTGGATATACGGAGGAGTGAGTGTGAACAATTCACACACATTCACAAACCCATTTTGTCAATATTTGTTTACCAGAGTCCCACAAGAACCCCGCGATGAGTCTTCAGCACCTTGGGTGTGTTGGTCAGATGTGTGGGACCAGCCGATTGCAATCCCTGAGAACGCAAACCCACGAGGGGCTCCTTTCCACGGAAGCAGATTCTCCTACAAACATTGTTTTGTTTGCTTCTGTGTTTGTCCTTTGTCCGTTTGCTTGTTTGTTTAATGTTTTCGTTTATTGTTGTTTGTTGTGTTGTTTGATTGGCTCTCTGTGCAAAGAAGGTCGATTGCAGCCAAAGCTTGTTCCTTTGAAAGTGATTGGTTAGTTTCTTCCCCAGTTTTGACCACGTTGGTTTTGGGAGCACGGTTTGGCCTTTGGGTTTGGGTAAATGAGCATCGGGAAGCTCACTGAAAGTTGCAGGAGCACAACATGCTCGCACCTAAGGGACCCCTTCTAAAAATGTGTTGGAAAGTAACTTCTTTCGGCTACAAACAAACACCACACACACCATGTGTATATATATATATATGATGTGTACAATATATATATATATAGGCATATTGTATGCATGTGCACATATATATATATATATAGATGTGTATATATATATATGTTATGTGTATGATTTGCATGTTCCGTGTGGTGCAGCTCTTAGTGGGTCAACATGTGCCATGCTTCAGCCGCTTTTCGCGCAACACCAGAGTGAATAGTGGTATCTTGTGTACATGCAGGCTCCATGTTTCGGGAGCAACTTGAAGACAGGAAAGGTGCACTCACTACTGCACGAGTCGCAACCCCTTTGGATAGCACGTAAACCTTCAACTTCTTTCGTGGGTGTCTCACTAGTTTGGGATCGCCGGTTCCCTTTCTTCCCCCTCGGAACCAAAGGGGGAGAGCCTTTCCAAGGTTGAAACATTTCATTTGCCATCCAACATTTGGGCAAGAATATCCCATTTTCAACCCAAAGGTTCGCAACACCCTTTCCTTAGCGTATCAACCCACAAGTTCGCAACACCCGTTCCTTCATGTCCTTACACCCAGGCCTCTTACTCAAGCCTCAAGCCGAGGCCTCGAGGGCCTGGCGAAGGCGGGGTCCGTAAGGCGATGAATGAGATAATTGATAACCCTTCGGGTTTTTTTCAGGCTGTCATGATGTTTCTCCGTTCCTACAGCCTCTAGATGTTGCATCAATGAGATGATGGAGAACCCTTCGTTTTTTTCTTCTTCTTCTTTTTTCAGGTTTTCATGATGGTTTTCTCAAGGGGGTGACCAAGACACGACAAAAAGAAACAACAAGCATCTAGAAAAAATATGTTTGCAAATACAATTGTTGTTTTTGTAGGACGTAGCCTGGTTTTCTCCGTTCCTACAGCCTCTAGATGTTGCATCAATGAGATGATTGAGAACCCTTCGGTTGTTCTTTTTCCTTTTTTTTCCAGGTTTTCATGATTGTTTTCTCAAGGGGGTGACCAAGACACGACAAAAAGAAACAACCAGCATCTAGAGAAACAATGTTTGCAAATGCAATTGTTGTTTTTGTAGGACTTAGCCTGGTTTTCTCCTTTCCTACAGCCTCTAGATGTTGCATCATGGTTTTCCCTCGTTACCCTCTAAAGCGCTGGGTACCATGCTTTTTAAGCATTGTTTTTTGTGTGGTTCGGTTCACCTGTGTTTGGTGGTTTTCTGACCTCAGGGGGTTAACCGGGTAAAGTTCTCTCCGATGACCTTGCCAAGGGGAAAAGGCGCAGGGGTAGAGGATACCACCCTTTTGCCCTGGAAATCCTTGGTGGAGTGAATGCTTTTGACCAAAAGGGGGTCAACCAGGCGATCAGGCCCTTGCCAACCAGGGCCTTCGAGGAACATGTAATTGCACTTGCTTGGTGCGGCAACCCCCAAATTATTTACATGTGTTTGGGTGTGTCAATACTGGGCGCTGTTTGGTTGTGAGTCACCTTAGGAGGTTCTGCCAAAGTCTGAGCATCCGAATGACTTGTCGCCTTTGGCCCAAGCAACTTGCAACCTGGGCATTAAGGCCTCAAGCCAAGAGATCCTGATTTTTCTGTGGTTTGCCATAGCCTCTGGTCTTGTAAGGTTGTCGGATTGTTCCCTACCTGCGCGACCAGCTGCGTAGATTCGTGTTTTTTTTTTTTCTGGCTCAGATCTTACGCCACATTGGTGTATGACCGCGCTTCTGGAAAAGGGTCCCTCAGTGATTCGGTGGGGTCTTGCGGTTCTTGTTCCTGGCCCTTCTTGGGCCTCTTCTGCGACACCAAGCGCTTTCTCGGTGCAAGGTGGGATTTTGCGAGGGCATCAAAATAGTATGCCAAGACGTCGACCTCAAACTTGGCCTGTGCTCGTTCCCGCTCTGTTGAGCTCTTTGGGCTGCGTTGTTGTCCAAATGGCATTTCCATAGGATAGTTTCGAACGCCTCCCATTTGGCCAGCTGAGTGCCTATAGGTGTCCTTTTTGGTCGTTTTGCTCTAAAAATAGATGGCCCTGGTTTACCTGGTGGTTTAATCATCTACCAGGGAAACCCATCTACCAGGGAAACCCATCTATTTCCCCTAACAGGACGTGAACATCCCAATCCCCACTAAAACAGGTTCTAACCCCCA
Organism: Effrenium voratum; assembly: GCA_963377175.1. Classification (NCBI taxonomy): domain Eukaryota; class Dinophyceae; order Suessiales; family Symbiodiniaceae; genus Effrenium; species Effrenium voratum. The sequence continues at coordinate 494,953 of CAUJNA010003211.1, forward strand.
AAATGGGATCCACCAAAGCGGTTTTGACCCGCACGTGGCAAGCTGAGTGACCCGCTCAACTGGATGCCGTGCTCAGGATCTCAACTCCATGGGCCTCAAGCTGGGCCTTTGGGTGGAGCCGGAGATGGTGAACCAGGACGGGACTCGGGGCTCGGGACTCGGGGCTCGGGACGCGGGGCTCGCACGGGACTCGACTGCTTTGGTGACCCGGACCTGTGAGAGGCGAGAAACCCGGTGGAGCTTGGAGCGAGCGAGGCCAGAATCTGCGAGCGAGGCCCAGAACAATTGAATGGAGCCTTATGAAAAGCCCAGAGTCAACAGATTTGGGGTCCTGCTGAACTTGACCCCACCTGATGTTCCACTAGTCATGGGCTGACCCCAGGGAATGTCTGAGTTGGATCTATTGGGTCCGCGAGGCTCTAGCCGATGGTCAAACCACTCAGCGGTTTGCCTCTGCCTGGAGTCTCCATGACCCTCAACAAATGGGGTCAATGACCAAAATAATGGGGTCATGGAGCCATTTTTAACTTTCTACCTTTCGATGGGGTGGTACAAAGAAACGGCTCCGCGCCGCCGCTTGAGGTGTCCTGGAGCGCACTTTTTGCGGTCGACCGACAGAAGGTGTCGGTCACCCGAAATTGGAACACAGCCTCCACTTGGGTTGGCGCTCCACGGAAAAGAAAGACGTCACAACTCTTACGTTAGGACACCTAACATACTGATGTCCAGAATCTGAATCGACTGTGGCAGCAACTCAACATGTATATACTTGCCGAGGCATCCCGAAATACCGCATATATCTATCCTAGCCTATCCTATCGAACGTGTGACGCTCGTAAAGGCAGGGTCGGAGGTAACGCACAGAATTGATGAAATGGAACATCCAAGCTTTCTCAGAGCACGAAACACGATGTGGGACTCTCACTAAAGTGACAGCTATTTTTTTTAACGCACATGAGCACCCAACAACGAGCCAGGAATTGGAATGTCCCTCCAGGACAGGGTAATTGAATCCAATGCACGTTGAAACAGCACCCCTTGGCAATCCTGCAAGCTGAGTTTCTATTTGAGAGATGCCTAAAGAACGGCCTGCTATCAGGATAGCGAGCTGTACAAGCAGCATCCGGAGTGGGCCGGGTCGCCAAGGCTGTTGCGCCCTTTGCGTCTGCCAAAAAGGGGTCATTTGCCAACAGGGCGACCAAAGGTTCGCGCAGCCCGAAATGTCGACCCCGGATTGACAAACATGACCAACCCGGCATGTTATTTGGGGTATGTTCCTTCATAGGTGATGCGGATCCTCTCTTAAATTGACCCGCCCCTTCCCCTTATCAACCAACCAGGTGGTAAAAATCCTGGTTCCCCTCTTAGTGACTTAGTGGTTCCCACGCGTCCTCTTCCCAAGGTGCGTTCCCTCGCCCTGTTTACCCACCTTTATCCACCCAGACACATTCTTCGGATTTCAGGGCATTGCTTGGTCAGCCTCACTTGGATTCGGCGATTGGGGAAGCCGCCCGCAAGCTTCAGGCGAATGTGTGTGCACCTTTGCTCCGGAAAATCTTGTCAAGTTGGGGACCTCCGTGGTTTTTTGGGACTACTTTGTGTTGCCCTTTCAAATCATGAAGGAAGGCTTGCTTTGTTGTTGTCCCCCCAGACATGCGCATGTGTAGTGTATCCAGTCGCCCAGTCATACCCTCGAACTCCCTTTTGTTTGGTGCATTCCCACAAGACACACGCCCAGAGTTATCCACTCCAAAATGGGTTCTCTTTTCCGAAGGGGTCACTGGGGGGAGCAAGGTGCTTCATCACCCGGCGCGGCTTCGATCGGAAGGGAGGCATGCGGCTCGTGATTGGGCTGCGACATTGGCCGTGGAAGGCAGATCTCGACCTGGGGAACCCGCAAAATATGTTTTTGTTGATTTCCTTTTCCGTTTCCCTCTCAACCATCCCCTTTTCCACACAATGAACCACCAGCATAGGAAAGAGTTCAAACTTCTTACTTGTATTTGGGCAAGCATGAGCACTTTTGCAGTTGCTCGTTGGGATGCAAGCTGTTTTGGGAAGGCTCCCCTTTGAGATCAACCAACAAACAAAAGGCATTCCTTTGCGTAAACTGCAGATCCGCTCGGCGAGTGTGGCAGAGACTTGGCTTGAAGTGTGTAAGGCTACAGCTGGTGTGAGGCTCTTCAATTTAGGTTTCTTTGAGGAAATGGCTACTGGAAACGTGGGCTGATATCCCATGTGTCGCTGGAGCCTCAATGGCATCGGAAGGCTTGCGGCAGATTGTGCAGTCCTGGCCCTCCATCTCTGGATATGAAAAGCCTGTTTAGCAGATGTGCCAAATAGGATGGGTGCGGGCCGGTGACTCGCCCCTTTTTGGCAGTTCCAGGTGATGGATTTCTTTTGGGGGTGACGTTGTGCCACGCTAGAAAGGCCCGTGCTGCACCGGGCGGGCCCTCAATCTGTTGATCCAACGCTCGCTGCGGGCTGTCTGGTGTTGTTGCAGTGAATTTGGCCGTAGCCATTCCTTGGCTTCACTCAGGCACGCTGTGCTTGGAAACGCATGGACAGATTGCACTACAGGTATGCTGCTATGATTGTTTTGAAGACTACTCTGAATGTTTTTTGCAAAGGATTCATGCCTAGCGAGACTCTCTCTCTCTCTCTTTCTCTCTTTTTGTGTCTGATTTCAACCAATTCGTCCCATGTATTGACACAATCAAAGCACCCACATCCTCGACTATTCAGACATTCAGGGCCGAAGCAGCGCCAGTTGTTCTTAGGTTTCAGCTAGTTTAAATGCCATCTTGTCAAAATGACTACCTTCACACAAAGTTCAGTATGTCTCAAACTGAGACGCCCCTCAGAAAACGACTTGTTTTTGTGTTTTTGAACCTTAAGCCACCTTTCAAGGGGACACCCACCAAGCACCGCAACACTCATTTACATCACTACCATAGGTGTCCTTTTTAGGTGAGCGTGGTTAAAAATAGAAGGCACTGGTTTAGATGGGTCTTGTTCCATTTACCAGGGGAACCCATCTATTTTTCCAAAAGGCCAATGATCACGGCTCCTCAATCGTCCGTCCCCCATCTACCCACTTCAAGGGCCCCATAGGCCCCAGGCCCCGGGCGCCTAATTAAAACTCCCGGGCCTCGGGTCGAGCCATGGTCCATGAAGGACCACCCGCGCAGCTGGCGTGCCTTGGATGCGGCCCCCAAGGTCTCGCCCAGGTCTCGCACCTTTTGGGTCGCTTACAAGCATCACCTTTGTTTGGGTGCATTTTGCCAAGGGATGTTAGGACTGAATAACTTTTTGCCAACTAATTTGTTTTCCGTATTAAACCACTAAAAGTTAAACTTTTAGCAGGGGAGCAGAAAGCAACTGAGTTAAGGTGAGCTTCCAATTAAAGGGGGTGATGTGTAAGGGGGAAATGTCGGGAGAGGACATGTCGGGAGGCCTGTAGGGACAAAGCACGCAAATCATCCTTTTTATGTTTCAGGGCTGGATGATCCTTATGAGGACTGAAGGCAAAGTGATTCGGGGTGGGTGTTTGCCAAGGCCTTTGGGGGATGTCCGTGTCCGCCTCTGTCTGATTTGTGCGGGGTTGTGTGCGTTGTGGTTTTGTAGCTTTTGTTTGCGCGATGTGTGATGTGCGATGTGTGATATGTGATGTGTCATGTGTGTGTGTGTGTGGCTGTTTGTTGCTTTGTAGGTATGTGTCTGGCTTGTTGTGTTTGTTTGCTTTGTATCTTTGTATGGACTGTTTGTTCGGCTAGCGGGCTAGCTGGCTTGTTGTTTTGCTTGCTTGCTCGCTTGCTTTCTTTGCTTGCTTGCTTGCTTGCTTGTTTGTTTGTTTGTTTGGTCGGTCGGTTGGTTGGTTGGTTGGTTAGTTGGTTAGTTGGTTCGTTGGTTGGTTGGTTGGTTGTTGGTTGGTTATTTATGCTTGTGCGGTTGTGTGGTTGTGTGGTTGTGCGCTTGCTTGCTTGCTTGCTTGCTTGCTTGCTGGCTGGCTGGCTGGCTGGCTGGCTGGCTCGCTCGCTCGATCGTGTTGTGTGTGTGTGCGCGAGTGTGTTTGCGTGTTTTGGTCTGTTTGATTTGTTGCTTTTACAACTTGAGGTTCACTAGATGGTCCATCAAAAGTTGCTTCGGTTGGAGATGGGTTGATGGTTTGCATAGTTTTAAGCAATTTCTTGAGTGGCGCACGTGGGGTTTCAGCTGTATGGATAGGTCTCAAAACGCTTGCACCATGGATTCCTGTTAGGTTGTCCAAGAGCTACCGGGGGTATCTCCCAAGCCTTTGGATGTTAAGGGGTAGACTCATAGCTCCCCAGAACCCCGAAATGTTCAAATGGTTGAGGAGAACCGGGATTAGCCCAAAAGAAGGGGCGGCCCAACGTCGAACATTTTGCCAATCGATTCGCCAAGGAGACGGTCTACTTTTTGCCCGAAGCGCGCCTGGGCCGAATGGAAGCGGCGAACGTCGGGACCAGGTTCTTTCAGGGCAGCGAACAGGGATATGTGTGTGTTTGGTGTGTAGTGTGAAGTGTGTAGTGTGTTGTTTGTTTGGGGTATTGTTTGTTGCGTGTTGTTTGGTCTGTGTGTGTGTGTGTGTGTGTTGTGTTTTGTTCAATGTTTGTTCGTTGTTTCCAACCGGGTTGGACATTGTTGTCTTGAATGTGTCTGGTGTGTGTATCTCGAAGTTAATTGAACTTCGAACGCTCTACCAGACACTCCCAAGGCAATATCAAGCAGTGCCGCCCGCTAGAGTTGGCTCTTTGCCCAGTTTTGGGAGAATCACATCATCCTGCTTTTTCTCCTGAAGCGCGGGGCAGGGCGGCAAATAGGAATCCGGCTTTCCGCACCCAAGGCAGCTTCTTTACTCAACCATTGCAAAATGACGGTGCATTTCTGACCAGTGCGCAAATAATGGTGAAAGATAGTAGGCTCCTAGGTTTGGGGTGGAACGGCGACAAAATCCTTGAGAACCTTGAATCAGTCACGACTTACGTATTGTCAGAAGGGAATATGCCTGCGAGACCGGGACGCAATGTCTCATCATGTTGATTGTTTCCCGCATGAACTTGTTTATCCTCGTCGCTTGTCTCCGTGTTTGGCCTTTGTTTCCTTGGGGGTTTTGAAAGGGAGACTTGTTCCCAAGTCGCGGGTTCAAGATCATACCTGCTTTGCAAACCCTATCAGAGGTTTGGTTATACCTGGAACTGGGACTCCCGATGACTCCCGTGTGGCCTCAGGCTCGTGTGGCGCAGCTTTTGGCGATTGGCCTGGCGTTCTTGGTCTTCCTGCTTTGGCAGTGCCTGACGCAGCTGCTTTTCACGCATAGCGCTAGTACTCCAATTCGTAGACTATCTCGGAACAAGCGTACTTGCGGATATTCGGCTATTTGGCAAATAGGAGTTGGCTATTTGGCAATTCACTCCGGTTCTTCCCCAGTCCTTTGTTTGCTGAGAGAAGCCGTTGGCTTCCGAGGCCACGTCAGCTTCCGGACAAGGCTTTTTTGAGAGATCATTCAGGGGGCAAAGAGTTTGGACTTGTTTGGGCTCCACTCAGGACGTTACCTAAAATTCATGCAGTTGATGTTGACAACCCCTGGAAGCAGTCAGCAGAATGGGCGACCTTGACTGAGTTGCCCAGAGTTTTCTGTCTTTTTGTTTTACTTGTTGGATCCCCAATGATCACCTTTTACTGGGCAAGTGAGTCAACGGGTCCCCAATGATCACCTTTTACTCCCTGCTTTTTTCTGTGGGCAAGTGAGTCAACGTCCCGAGAATAATTGCTGTGCAACTTGACTTCCTCAACCTGAGGGTCTCAGGAAAAGCCTTTGAATCCGAGCCCCGCAAAAATTTGACGCGCCATGTTTCTAGGGCTTGATTCCTTGTCCGTTCTTTTCAACCCATCGTTCTTTTCAAGAACCGGACCCGTTTTTTTCGGGATTCTGGAGGTGTTGCAGAAAGATTCGGATCTAGAATCTTTGTTTTGATATGCCCAAGCAAACCGCGGAGTTTGTCGGTGGCGGTTTGCGCTGCAGCAGCTGGAAGGTGATACTCTTGTGGATTTCAACCCAAGCAAACGATCAGCAAAACCGCGCGGTATCTGGCAAATTCCGACAAGCTCACCATTTCGAGGCAAAACGAGCAAATTAGGCCTTTCTATCTAATCCCTTCCCCCTATTAATAAATACGGGTCCCCCCCCAATTATTTAAAAAATCCTCCCAAAGAAATATTTGTTTTTAATTGGGGTTTTCGGAATTGTGTGTTTTTGCTTTTCCAACAATGTGAGGGTTCACATAGGATTTGGAGGAAATGGATTGAATTGTAAGGTCCGCGAGTAAGCGGTTCAATAAGGACATTTTATGTATCATTGTATTTGTTTTTCAGTTTACTGGTTGTTTGCTTGCAGCCAGGCAGGGTAGGTAATTAATTAGCCAGCATGTATGGGAGAGAGACAGTTAAAGCTAGACAGCTTTTGGGGACATGTTTTCTTTTGAGGGACACCCCAATAATTAAAGGACCCCCCCAAAAAAGACTTTTGGGGCACATGCCAGACTTGCTAAGAGTGCCCCCTAATAAGGATTCCAAGACTTTGGAAAGGGTTTTGTATTGGCTCAATTAAAAAAACAATTGTGCGGAGTGGAAGTCTGGTCCCGGGCCCCGGATTTCGATTTTTTATTAATTGGGGTCATTCATTAATAATAAGAGCGGATTATGCCTGCTGGTTCTGGGTGTAGTGGGTACTGGGTACTCTTTTTAAAACATGGGGGTCATGACTATAACCACCCAAGCAGCTTTGACCATGCCGCGCCATGACAGCTGAAGATGTCCTCTCTTTCGGATCACCTTGCAGATCGAGCTGCAGGCAAATTTATTGTGCCAAATGGCCTGGGACATAACCTATGGCTCCATTTTGGGGTGGAGGAACATCCATTTGCCACCTTTGATGTTCACCAGGGGTTTTCTGGGTTTTGACCACCACAGCCAAATGCCTTGGACATTTCGGCCTGAGCGTGCACTCCAAAAGCGCGCTTGTTGCTTCAGCCCCGCAGCAGTAAAGGACTCCGTTTCACCCCCGTAACTGACCAAGCCAACGGGACAGGTTGCGTGCAAACCTATCATGGCACGAAGTGGAACAGAAGCGAGCAGCTCGATTACGTAGCTGTTTCTATGGAAGATTCTGCTTTGATTAATGTCCCCCGCAGGGAAATGGAATCACTTTGCGAAATGGTGAGCTGAGGTTCAAATTTATTCGCACCGGGTTCATCAAGTGGAACCACCTCCTTGCGCCGGCTGTCTTCTCCGCTTCTCGTCGGCTTGAGATCGGTGGGCCCCAAAAAAAGAACAACTACTCTGGGTATCATACAACTAGAGAGGCTCTCGGGAGGGTGCAACAACGACCGAGCTTGAATGTCCATTTAGTCATCAGTTTTGTGCAAATTCAGCACGACATCAGGACCACCGAGCCACTCCAACCTCAACTTTCGACAGCACTTGAGTGGTCATTTGTTGTTAAAAAAACTGGGAGAGGATCCCACCAACAGAGAAAATACAGGAAGCCTCATTCGAGTGGCACTCTCAACAATGCACCTTTTCCCATCTCGAACAATCGGCCGAGGTTTGAAAGCATGCGACAGGCTACTTGTCCACTTCCTGGTGCAGGGAAAATGCACAGGATCTCAAAGTTACTTCTCTCAGCAATGACCCAAGTAACGACTATCGAACACACATCCCTCAAGGGTCGAGCATCAGCAACAGACTCCTCGCTGCATGAATCGATAGTTGTTGGGATGCCAGGTTTGTCACACACCCGCCAGAACACAAAAGGACCAAGCCGACACGCGAAGCAATGGTTGAACCCCCCACCGTTCACCCGTCATGCAATCCAAATGCAATTGATTCGAGAAGGTATAGCGGGGTGGGAGAGGGCCCCTCTTTTGTCGAACAGTTCCTCGTCCCTGTCTATATCTTCACTCACAATCACTCTCTTGTCGCAGCCGCCATTGAAAGGCGAGTCCAGACGTGACCAGCGAGTGATCGAGGTAAACAGGCCGAAGATGAGAAGCAAAGAGGGAATAGACGAGTGAGAGGAGCGAAACAGAAGGCGCGAGGAAAAGCAAGGGAAAATATGACAATCTCCATTTTGAAGGTTGTCAGATAAAGTGCTAGGTCCCCCCAGTAGTGCCCTTTTACCCTTTTTTTGGGGGAGGGTTCCCCTACTAAAATAGAGTACAGAAAACAGAGCACAGAAAAAAGGGTACCCTTATTCTAACCTCTCTACTGGAGGACCTAGAGTGGGACCAGGCAATCCGTGAAGCACGTGGGTCAAACAAGTCCCAGATCGACTGGATTGCATGAGGGAGGATCAGCACACACCAATCCCCCCTGGATTAATGAAAGCAAAGCATGGGAAGTTTGGGCGTTGACTCACATGTAGCAAGTTTAAAGAGTCTTGCTAGCCATGGCAATCCAACCATGACCACAATTTCTATTTCTGGAACTTTGGATTGTGCCAAAGATCCATAGATCTTGCAGTTTGGAAGCATGATACATGCCATCCCACGTGGCATTTTGCAATATCGTTGCATTTGCGCTGTGATTGAATTGGATATATGAATATTTAGCCGCCGCCCCGACATGCGTGTGTCCCTTTGTTTTCTTTGGCAGCTGTCGAGCATGTTTCACAAATATAGATCCTTGTGTGCATGTAAACGCACACATATATATATATATATACATATATATATATACATGCTACGCCCCCTTGAAATACTCAGGTTTTCGTCGAGAACTCAAGTTTTTGGCCAGACTGGGGGTCTCTGAACTGAGCTGACAGGAGGTGCAACTCCATGCAAAGTCAAACCAAGCAGAAGTTATGCTCAACGTTCAAAAGGAGCTCCTAGTTAAACAGCTCGAACGCGAAGGGCGTTTAAAGTCACGCTGGAGTCTGCGAAGTGCACTTTGGCAGCCCCAGCAACTGTCAGCACAAGAGTAGTACGCGAAGCATGCTTTGGCAGCTTTATCGTGGCTGTAACAGCTGTTTGGCTTATTATTTCTGTTTTACAAGGAAACTCGGCAAATCACCCACTTGGGGGAAAAGAACTCAATCCTACGTGCAACTGACATCCAAATCAAACATACCAGTGCTTCATGTCCTTGCGCAGGTGCATTTACATGTTAGTGCGTTGTTTGTACATCATTCCATTTGCGTTCTAACTAAGTGTAATTCATTCCAACTCGCAAAGCCACGATCTCAGCTGTGCGTTACTTGTCTATGCGATTCAACTACTGTGAAAGACAACGATTGAAATTCAAGCATAGGAATAATATGAAAATTAGAATGAGTCCGGGTTCAATCCAAATTATGAGCTTTAACTGGTTGCAGTTTCTGATGCGTTTCAAAAGTCAATTGGAGAATACAGCTATTGTCATGGTCAACAAAAACTGGCATCAAGAGAAAATTCATAAGGGTCATTGTCCTAGTCCTTATCTAACTCCATGTGGTTTTAATCAAGAATCAAGCAAGAACTGAGCCAATAACAGAAACGTGTTTTCAAACATTTTTGGCATAAAATGATGTAACACGTCGTGTTTTCAGCATTCACTCAGATCATGTTGCCCTGGATCGAAGGCCAACTATTCAAGATTTCACAGGCATCGTTTTAGAATATCCTCAATCCCGGCCCCCGAAAAGCTTGACAGTTTTTCTAGACTCTTTAAGGTTTTCCCACCTGCATTGAATATTGAAGATCTCAGACGTTGTTTTTTGAGAATCACGCATCCTAGCCAGCCCTCAAGTCCCACAATAGCTGTAAACAATTCAAACACATGCTTCCCTATTGGCAAAATGCAGGCGGTGCACATCCACAGTTTGACTGTTGGAACGTGCTCTGCTTTTCCGCCTTGTCAGACTCCATACTTGGGCAATCCAGGATCTGCTTTCACATCCTGGATTGGCGATTGAGGATTGAGGGTTCTTTGACAACTCTTGAGATTGAAGATTGAAGATTATCGGACCACTTTTCTGGAAATCTTCAAATCCATACTTAGGTCAAACTGATATGTGCTAGCACGTGCTAGCACATCCTTGATTGAAGATTGAAGATTGAAGAATCCCAGAAAGAGTTGCGAGATAATCTTCAATCTTCAATCCAGGATGTGCTAGCACATGCTAGCACATCCTGGATTTCCCTAAGTATACGTGTGAAGAATCTCAGCAAGAGTTGTCAGATAATCTTCAATCTTCAATCGTCAATCCAGGATATGCTAGCACGTGCCAGCACATCCTGGATTGCCTAAGTCCTGATGCTACAATGTAGGTCTAAACAGAGTGCGTTTTTGAGCATCATTTTTAGAATCTGAAAGCTGCAGTTCACATGCATGTTTACAGCAAACATGTTAATGTCTGGACGAAAACCTAAGTATTCCAGGCGGGGGGCACGATTTGAAAAAAAGATAGAAACGCAACCCGCGCTTGCTGCTTCTGTACGGGGGGTCAAGTCATTTTAGGCAGATATTACCAAAAGTGGGCAGACAGAAAGGACACTGCTGCGTTGTAGAGCTGGACTGCGTCGCGAAAACGACCACTGGCAGGATGCCGCCCTGTAAAGAGATCTTCCAGCTCTATACCTACATACATACCTTCATATCTATATACATGCATACATACATGCATACATGCATTACATTACATTACGTTACGATAAATTACATTACATTGCACTTCTTACATTCCTCCATCACGGATATTAACGCATACACACATAAACACATGCACACACACACACATACATACATACATACGTACGTACGTACGTACGTACATACCTACATACCTACATACCTACATACCTACATACCTACATACCTACATACCTACATACCTACATACCTACATACCTACCTACATACATACATACATACATACATACATACATACATACATACATACATACATACATACATACATACATACATACATACATAGATTTCACACGCATTGCATCTCTATATGTACGTATATGTACGTATCATAGAACACGGGCACATGCCCAGATAGGGACACACAAGTATTCGTGAATACATAAATACAGACTCACATGTAATGTATACATGTACATGCGCATTCTCCTGTCACATGCACGCAATCCACCAGCTGCCCGCATTCTTCGGCCACGCCCAGGACCTCTCAGAGGGGCAGTTGTACGTTCAGCTAGAAGGCGCGGTCTGCCCTCCGCGGGAGGTTTCGCGGGCAGAAATTATGTCAATGCCTCGGATGTTTGCCAGGAGATCCGAACATACCCTAACATGATTTTCATGTCTCAAAATGGGAACCACCTCTTGGTTAGTGTGGTGCTCCGGATTTGCTTGTAAACGTTCTCAGCTTCTAGCCCTATGAAGAACGCCAATGGGTTCATCGTCTTTCGTGGTTCATCCACACGTGGTGACATTACATCATAAAGCAGCATTCGACTTACAGTGAACCCCGCGTCAACAGGAAGATTCCATGGCATTGGCAGCATTCTTTGGTTTGATAGCCCAAGCAAATAGAAGAATGATGGTCCGAATACAGGTTCCCTCAAACAAGCAGCGTACGATTAGCAGGGCGCCGCGAGTCTGGATGCGAGGGTACCTAAATATTCAAATGAAAGGAAGTGGCTTTGCGCTGAGTAAAGACACAGACAAGAGCCAGTTTCGTTTGTTCTCGCTTGGCTGGGTTGGACTTCGGCATCCCTCAGTACTCGCTGTTGAGCAAAGTTGTTCATGAAGAAAATCACAAGGAGGGATACGCACTCTTTTCCAGACACCCTCCCCGCATCAAAATAGTTCCACAAATCCGGTCAAACATGTTTGGGATGTTTTAGTTTTAGGTGTGAACACCCTCAAGACTGGTTGGTGGACAAGCACATGCAAATGGTGTCCATCAAATTATTTTGAATACCAATTCAGATCCACTTCTTGTGTAGAGCTTGCCCGGCCATTATGTGGCCCCATTTTTTTACTTCTAAAGTTTGTGGGCTGGGTTCTCTAGATGGAATGCTGGATCATGGCTTCAGATCCTCACAAATGCATGGAACAACTGTTGTAAGTATAAGTATGCCAAGAATGCGCTGAAGGTCGACGGCGAATTCTTATGGAGACAGACCAGGTTCTCGATCTCGATGAGGCGCCATCTTGCCAAGTACGCCCACGCCCGTGCCAATGATTTGAGGTGGGAAAGCAGGGGACCAGCTCCATTTTCTTGGCCGTGAGCCAGGTTTCCCATTGCAAAGTGACTGGCCAGTCATTGATCGACTTGGCGCCGAGGCAAGAACGGGATCAGAAGCTCATGCATGCACCTCATGGCCAGCAAAACGCAAGAGTATGAGGCTCTCTACTGCAAGGCGGCTCAGGCAACTGGAGCGCTACCATCCTAAGACGTGCATCACCAACAGTTTGCTGGGTGAAGTGAGCCGTGTGCTGAGAGACATGGTGGTTCCCTTGCAGATCCAGCACCAAGGTGTCCTTCATTTCCCATTTGGGCAAGTAAGCTACCAGCAAATGGTAAACTGGTGCGGTAAATATATGCGCTCGTCTATTTCATCTTAGGAGGAGGCAGTGGGGCACGAAATGTCCCACCTCACTCCACTCCCTGAGTTGCACTTTAAACATTCTGGGAAAGGCAATTTTCACGGTAAGCAAGACAGTGTGGACACCTATGAGGGTCATGATTTTTTCAGGTCATGTATTTTTGTCAGGTTTGTCCGCGTTTATGGGCCTGGGCTTGGCGCTCATGGTCTTACAAAGACTAGCAAAAAACGTGTGGACGCTTTCTGGCCAGTCCACTTCGGTGAGCCACAGACCGATTTGACCCCCGTGCAGGTAAAGGCCTCGCACTCCCGGAGGGTGGCTGTGTCTGGGACATCGGCGCCAACGACGGGGCTGCTTGGCCCAGAAGGATTTCTCGCGCATGAAGCTCGTGTGCCTTCTCAGGTTAGTTTTTGCAAGTTAGTATGGAAAGCCAGGACCTTCCAGATCAGTTCCATCTCTAGCCCCATGTGCTTTGGACATCTGGTTTTGAGGACCTAAAGCTTGAAGCGGTCAATTGGGTCACGTCGGAGAAAGTGCCTGGTTTCTCAGAGACCAGGCCAGGCAATTGCATGGCCAAGGGAAGCCAAATGATGCAGAATGATGAGCGGCTAACATGGAGCTTGGGGAGAGCAGGGTGATGTGCCCAGGTCTGGGAATCGTGTCTGGGGGCCCGATTCCCAGACCTCCCCCGAAAGGTCTGGAACTCCAACTCCTACTTCCTCATCAACTACAGGTGGCTTGGCCAAAAAAATCCGCTGGAACTCATGATGCGAAAGGGTTGAGTCCATGATGGTCCGTGCTTTTCCGACGCTGTCTTGTTTGGTTTGACGAGGAAACCGACGGTCCAACAAGGGCAAAATGGAAGGCGCCACTGGGAAACCGCGGACTTTATCGGGCAAGAATGCATAGCTTTGGACTTGACACCCGCCCTACATGAAAGGGACAGAAGATGGGACAGAAGATGGGACCACTTCGGATTTGCGAGCGGCCGAGACATTCCCGCCCGGACTGCAGTGCTTGTGTGCTCCGTTTTAATGTTGTCTCAATCGATCCGAACCAAGATCTGGGTAATTGAAACTTAGTAGGCGCGTGCTTTTTTGAGAACATGTTTTTGCCTCGCGGGCCAAAGTGAGTCCAATGACATGCCAGCGTGGGCCCAAAATCACAGCCTCGGTGCTGGTCAGCGAGCAGGGGTCGGCTTCCGTCATATACATTTGACAGGTCAAATGTGATTCCCTTGGTGGTGTTGGGGATATTTACTTGATCCTTGGTTTTGGTCCATGTCCACTTTGGATTCCCGATGGTTACATAGTCACCCGAGGTTCAACAGCTTTTCTGTCCATGAGCTCCTTGGCACGCTGGGCGTAGAGATTCGTCTACCTTTTCCAACTGGCTGGGGCAAAGCCTGCGCTCGCCAAAACCCCTTTCTACAAGGTGAGCGCCATTCCTCTAGAGGCCGTTATGTGTTTGTTTCCTTCCGGGGTTCGTTTGAATATTCAGCGTGACTCAATATGAAACAGAAAATCCGATTTTTTGTTCTTTTGCTGTACCCTCGGCCCCCCTGGGTTTGCGAGGGTGTTTGCACCTTCCGCCTTTCGATTTCCGCTTTCGTCCTGCATCTTTTGAGGAACTTCAGCGCTTGGCTCTTCGAGCCAGAGGCCGAGGTCAGGGCACGGCGCTCGCTCGCTCGCGCGGGGTTTGTTTTTCTTGCGCAAAGTGAGTGTTTTTGACCGGTTTGGCTGGGCTGCACGGTGGGCTTGGCTGGAAAGGATCCTTCAACAAGGCAACAGCGCCATGTCGAAGTTGATCAATATTCCGTTGGGCCCCAAATGACTATGGGTAGCTTTGTCCATGGGAGCTTCATCTTTTTAGTGACTTTCCAACCAATGGTCATCCTATGTTTCTCGAGTCTTTTGATCAACCTCGATTTGTTGTTGACCCCTTGGCAGGTCTTCCTGGCGTTGCGGCAGCGCTATGCTCGAAACCGGCAGGTGGCGCTCCACAATTGTTCCCCGGCGAATGGATCGCCAATCGGCTCGCAGTTCGAGCGACGTCGCTTTCGAGGAAGGGCGGCCTGTCTATTAATGGCTTAAAGGGAAACTGAAAGAGACACCACCATTCGCTCACTTCCTGAGTTCCCGGACTTTTAACTTTTGCTGAAGGACCCATTTAGTGGCAAATCAACAGCATTTTGTTTGTTTGTTTACCAAGCCATTCAGGAAGTGAGCTGAATTTCGGGGTCCCTCGACAACCAACGCAATGGTTTTTCCAGGCTCAGGCTTTTGGCCAGGAGAACCAGGGACGGGAGCCGTGACGTGGCCGGAGTCAGGGCTTTGGCAGCAGGTGTGGTGGACACTCGTCATTTTTTTAGCAACGTCTTTGCTCTATTTGGATGTGGCTCCAAGTAAAATAGCAAGGGTCACGCAGGTTTTGGTCTTTGGTTCCATTTACCGAGGTGCCGTTTTGGTACATGTTTTTGAGCCACAGCCATTTGTTTTCAGGGTGGTTTGCACATAAACTCTAAGTCTCTAAGTGTCCATAGCACCCCCCCAAGAGGAATGCAACCTGTAGGGCCATAGAAAAGCAAGATTCGTGTTCTTGCCAATTCTCCTTCCAATTTGCAGGGCGAGTGCAAATTGAGGACCCAAAAAGGACTACCTCTCCCATCCACTTGGAGGTCCAGGGAGGCAGTTTTCCTCCGAATGCGATCCTTTCATAGTAGCCACATTGGTGGCCTGGGGGGTGGGCGTATCCCCAAGCAGGTTAATTTCGGAGTCTCCGCGAGGGGTTCGGGCGATTTGTTGAAAACCATGTGTCCCACACATAGCCACTGCAAGGAACGATCTGGCATATGATCGTGATCTTGTCGTCAAGTGGGCGCCGTCGATACTTATAAATAAGGTCGCACTCAACGGGTCACCTCATCACACAAAAATGGTTTGTGTCAACACCGGGGCCCACTAATTAGAGTTAAAGTATGTGTTGCCTTCTAACCCAACGACCAATACGGCCTCGTGAAGGGTTCTTGTGGGAAGTTTGCCAAACTCCAAAAAGAAAAAGGAGCCACAACATCGCAAAAGGACCAGCCGTGTTGTCTGAGGGTGTGTAAGTCTGCCGATTCCCGAAACGAAGATGGGCGCGGAGCGTTTTTTTGAGTCAGGTGGCCTTGTTGTGGAGGACGTGGGGCTCATGGAGTGCCCCGACTGTGTGTCGTAGACGCGTAAAAATGTTCAGCGCCTGGCGCACATGTATTCAACGCCCCCAACAACAAAGGCCTATCCCGGCCAAATGAAGAAAAATGCATTGTCTTGCTCGGATCTAATTTGAGTTTTCATTTGATTTAGAATTGCTAGAGCTTCTTTTTGAAACGTTGATCTAGTTTCAATTTTAGTCTTCCTGGATTTGAGTTTCCAGCTGATTCAGTGTTGCTGGTTTTGAGACGGCGATCTACGTACTTGCTTTTCTGTTGTTTCCATTTGATTTAGTATTGCTGGATCTTCTTTTTAAACTGTTGATCTAGTTTCAATTTTAGTCTTCCTGGATTTGAGTTTCCAGCTGATTCAGCGTGGCTGGTTTTGAGACGACGATCTACCTACCCGTTTGATTTGGCATTGCTGTTTTTGGTTTCCATTTGACTTAGTATTGCTGGAGCTTCTTTTTGAAAGATCTAATTCATTTTTTTAGTCTTGCTGGATTTGAGTTTCCAGCTGATTCAGTGTTGCTGGTTTTGAGACGGCGATCTACGTACTTGCTTTTCTGCTGTTTCCATTTGATTTAGTATTGCTGGAGCTTCTTTTTAAACTGTTGATCCAATTTCAATGTTAGTTTTGCTGGATTTAAGTTTTCAGCTGATTCAGTGTTGCTGGTTTTGAGACGACGATCTACGTACCCGTTTGATTTGGCATTGCTGTTTTTTTTTTCCCCCGTTTGATTTAGTGTTGCTGGAGCTTTCTTTTTGAGATTGGATTTGAGTTTGCATTTGACTTAGTATTGCTGAAGCTTCCTTATTGATGTTGTATTTGAGTTGTAACTTGAATTAGTATGCTTCTTGAATAGTGGAGCCCAGCGGATTTCAAAACTTTACTTTGGGGTTGTTGAAACGCCACGTTGTTGCGGGAAGGGCTAGAAAGTGACAAGGCGATGTAAGTCAGTCTCTGCCGTTTACAAGCAGTGTTTGTTTGGCATGTCAAGCGTTTGCGAGCTGCAACTTGAATAATTTGAGCCACTAGATGTGGCTGGAGTTGTATCTGCATTTGGCTTACTAATGCTGCAGTGTTGATTAGTTTTTCAAGCCCACTGGATGTGCCACAACTTACATTTTCTCAAAAGGGACAAGTCCTCTGAAATGCGGATCTAGCAGAACGCATCTCATTGCGACCTTATTCCCTGAAAGGTTGCTATTCATTCGAATGCGGGATCTCCAACCAAAACTTGCCAAACGAAAACTCCTTCTTAAAGAGTTTGGGTAAGTGTCAAGAAAGGGTATCCACAAGAATAATACGCAAAACCGTTCGGCCTCTTCGTTGCGAGTGCTTCGCTCAAAAACTCTGTGCAGGTACCGCGTCTTCCCAGCCTCGCTGGAAAGCACTTTGGTGAAGGCGCCGCACAGACAGAAGCATGGGTGGGTGGCTTTTGAGGGTACCTTTTTTTGCAAACCCAAAGAACGCATCAGTTGAGGGAACGCGTACCCACTGAAAACACAGACAAAGACAGACAAGCCTCCCAGCCCTTCCAGATGCCGCTATAGTAGGAAACTAGGGGAAATCATGTAAAACCCAGAGGTAAAGAACCCTGGTTATGTCCTATAGTAGCAACTGAAAGCTTTGTGACATACAAACCTGGCAGATCTTTGACATCTTGACATTATTCCTTGATAGATTCAGGTTGAATAAATCTGAGTCATCATCAATCATAGTTCTTTTGCTTGGGAGAGAAACATGAATCCTGGTACCTCCCCTTTCGGTGGTGTACCCATCAGCTTTTGGGCCAGGTTTATTTCAGTTGCTCTTTTTTGCAGAGTGGTGTTTGAAGCACAAGGAGCAGTGAAAGCAGGCATACGTGTCTGGCATTCACTCCCTGAGTTGGACTTTCTCAACTTTTTGGAAAGACCATTGTAGGGGTAAACAACAAGTTTGGACTTTTTCTGGCCAGTCACAGTCCAAGGGGCACATGTTTGATTTGACCCTTTCTTTGTAAAGAAAAAGTTCAGACTTTGTGTGGCCAATTCACTCCGGAAGTGAGGGCGTGCTTGGGTGCCCTGGTTCGAAAGGGAAATCAATGGGAAAGGCAAAGTCAAATCCACCGATTTGGGTGTGGCTCCAAATAAAACAGGAGGGGCAACCCGCAGGTGTTGGTCCAAATTTCCACTTACCAGGGCAACCCATTTTGGAATCCCGGTGTTTTGAGCCAAAGCCATGGGACAATCACAGCACCGGACGCCTGGCACGGACCAATTGCGGAGACTGCCGACACAGATGCAGGCGGGAGGCAGAGAGGTGCAAAAGAGAGACACCACACAGAGACACATGGCCAGGGGTGAAACCCCCGTACCGCCGGTGAACATCCCAATCCCCACTAAAATAGACTAAAATGGTTGGTGCACCCACCCCAAAATCCAAAATGGTACCATTGGGTTTGAACCATGGCCACATGAAACACAGAGACACGGACACAGACACCGACGCAGACAGGCACACGGTTGGAGACTCAGACCACAGAGACAAGGCATGGGCACATGCACGGACAAACACACGGACAAACACAGACCACATTCAACCACACGCACACACACACAGACGCAAGCGGACATAGACTTTCCACTCGGCACAGATCCCTGGTCTTGCAAGTCCATGAGGGAAGTGCTCGAAAACGCAAAGTCCACTCGAGCCACGATCAAAACCCGGGTAGATGAAGGTTACTAAGGGACAATCCCAACCATAAATAGCTGCGGATATCCGCCTTCTGAATTCTTTGCATAGGTCTGGGTCGACCATCTTACTACCGGGTTTTGATTGTGACTCAATTGAGACGGAAGCCTCAGAGATTGGACTCCTTCCACGGGAAAAATCACCACTGCTGAAGGACTCATTCATCCCTGTTACCAAATGCGATGTTTCGGGCCGCTGGATTGCGGTCAAGTTTGCGCATGTCTGATTTTGCCAAACGGTATGCTGCCTTAAAAATTGTTTCCTCGTTTGCTCTCAGCCCAGACACTCTTTTCCACAAACTCTCTTTACAACTTGGCCAGCAGTGTGACCAGTCAAAGTTGAAATATTGCGCACGCCTCTTTTGACCTTGACATTTGCAAATACGGTCCGGCACTTAAAAGTCAAGGCAGTTGTTCGAACAGACGCTAGAGCAGACATGCACAGAAAGCCGGCCGCAGAATGGAGCTCAATCCACAGAAACAATGCCGCACAATCTGACAGAGAACAAGAAAAAGGGACATCAAATACAAGGACACTACAAACACATGTCCAAAAGGGACAAAGGAGGACACACACACACACACACACACCCACCGACCTGCACAGAGAACGTGCTACAGCCACATCTTTGAAGAGGATCAAACACAGTAAATAAAGGAGTGTCTGCGCCAAAAAGTGCCACAAGGCAGGCTAGACGGGATGTACAACAAGAACGAAGAGATGCGACTGCAATACAACGCAAATAACATCACTCCATAGTGCAAAGGTGCAGTAGATGCTTTGTAGATCAAGCTCACTTTTGAAAAGATGAAAGGGCAAACCAACATATTCCGACATGTGTGAGTTTGCTGAAAAGTTGCTCACCAGTATGTGCAAATGCAGCGGCTCACTCAAATACACAAATCTCCAATACACCTAGGAAGCCCCAAAAGCACCAAACATCTCAGCCAGCTGTTGGGGGAAAGTGGTTCTCTCGTTGTGATTCGGATCCCAACTCTGCGTGAGCAATCCATGTGCCTTCGGACGTCGAGCAGCTTTCACCCAGGAGAAGAAGCGGCAGTTCGACCCTACGCCGGCAGCTTTGACGCGTTGGTGCTACTTCAATAATTCCTTGAGTCCTTCTGTTTGTTGCTTTGCTTTC
This sequence comes from Effrenium voratum, assembly GCA_963377175.1. NCBI lineage: Eukaryota > Dinophyceae > Suessiales > Symbiodiniaceae > Effrenium > Effrenium voratum. The sequence continues at coordinate 514,600 of CAUJNA010003211.1, forward strand.
CTTCGTAATCAGTTGTTGTCTTGTGTCTCTCACATTGCACTTGAATGGCAAAGCTCTCTCAAGCTTTTTCTCATTCAGCTACTCAGATTCACCTTAAAGGTCATCGGTTTGGTTCCTCCAAGGCTTCTTTCGGTGTCCTGATCCGGGTAAAGTTGATTCGCAACCTCGCAAAGGGTTTTGGTGTGCGACTGGCAAGGTCTGATGCAGGTTGTAGTGAATCATCGTGAATTTAAGGCGTTTTTTTTTTTCAAAGCTACTATATGTCAAGCCCTGTTTTTGCACCAGTACCACCAATATATAATGTGTTGCCTATTCTTGTTGTTCCATATAATTTTTAAGACATGGACCAAGTATAATCTGCGCACTTTTCGTTTTGTGCCCAAGAGTTGGGCCAATTGAGTTGATTCACTATTGATTGGTCCTTGGAGCAACCCCAAAGTGAGCGCGCTCAGAGAGATAGAGATAGAGAGACACACCCATTTCAGCACACATGTCAGCATCTAAGGGTGTCGCTGGTCAATGGACAGTTCAGGGAAGATCAGGGCTGAAACATCCACATTCCAAGCGCAGCCAGTCGGCGCTGTGTTTCAACATGACTTGGAGCAAAGCTTGGCTTCCGGCGAGGTGGGTTTGGCCAGGTTCTGTTGATTTCTCTTGGGCCTCGAAAAGCAGACTTTGACCTGTTGGTTTGCGGGTGGATCGATAGCCACCCGCGGGACGTGGTGTTTTGCCTTCTTTCATGCACAAAAACCGTCCCATACTGCGGGTTCCCTCATTTGGCATCCCTGCAAATTTGAGTTTTTTGTTTTTTGTTGGCCTCAAGAAGAAAGACAAGGGTGCTTTAAAGCGTGATCACGTAGAAACAAATTTGAAGATGTCCGGAGATTTAACAGATGGGCGTGAGTCTCTGGCTTTGAAGGGTAATTGCGAGCAAGACCCACACGACTATTGCCACACCCAAACCCCAGGGCCAAGGGAGACAGTGCCATTATTCGAAGAATTCGGCCCTGTTCGCAAGACAAAGGGGCACCGGCAGAGAGGTCGCTTAGACAGCGTTTCAGATATGTTTGAACAAGGGTTTGGCCAAGCCTGGCGGTCATAGATCCCTGAATTTGTGGTCGATCTCTAATGTGCTCACCTTTTTCAAAATGACTCTTTCCTCACGAGGTAGCAAACAGGAGCAACTCTTTGCAGGGATGCGGGGGGGGAGACCGACCTGCATGAAGCATCACCGGCGCCATGAAACCAAAAGGGACGTTGCATAGCCCTGCTTTTCCCCAAGCAAAGCCACGACGAGGTCTGCTTTGCCTGTGCTGACTCCGTGACCCATGGTATCTTGAGCTGCCCTTTTGTCAGGAGAGACCTCAGGAGAGATGTTGAAGGCAACTTCTGGGTCTGTCCCGTGAGCAAGCACGCAATTTTGCAAGCATCTTCCTTCAGGGAGGTCAAATGCAGACCCACATGATGTCATGGACAAATATGGGCGTAAAACGAAGCCAACAGGAAGCTAAGCACCTGGATACGGTCAATCATGGTGTTGATACCCCGTCGTTCCACGTCCAGCAGAAAGGATTTATTATATTAGTGCGCAATCAGCAACTGTCAGTCTGTGAGTTTCTCGCAGCTTGCGAACGGGTAGCTGCACTCAATCAGTCATGTGGATTTTCCCAAGTCAGGCTCGCAGGAAACCAAGGAATGCTCGCCAACAAGCATAGACATGCACCGGGCGCTTTTGAAGACTATTGGCCGTTTGGAAAAAGGTCCTTTGCCCTTCCACCAAGCATTTCTGCAGCTCACCATGGACAGGGTTGGAATCACAGACTTAGGATGAAGCTTTGCGAACAAGCCCTGCCTTTTCGTGGCTTGAAGCCCCTTTCCACAGGGTTCGGGAAACTCACCTATGGGCCAAACATATTTAGTTCGGGTGATGGCTGAGGACTACGTCTATCAGATTGCAGCCCTGGACGCAGGCCTTGTTTGCCTCCCGGCAACGAGCGACATGTGTGTGTGTGTGTGTGCGCACGGGCAAGTCTGTTTTCCTACCCGACAGGTTGGTTGGTTGGGTACAGTACCTGACATCCGAACCACGACCTGCGCGCCCGCCACAGAGCCTGTGCCAGACAGCTGCGAGCATAGGTGTCCTTTCTGGTTGTTTTGCTCGAAAAATAGATGACGATCCCTGGTTTAGCTGGTGGTTTTTTCTCATCTACCAGGGAAACCCTTTTTTTCCCCTCTAAGGACACCTATGACTGCGACAGAGCCTGTGACAGACAGATGTGACAGAGCTTGCGACGGATAGCTGCCTAAAGCTCCCGCTAGCAGAGGCCGATGCGGCCGGACCCAGGCAGCTCTCGGACAGACTAGACCCTCAGCCGACCTTCCAATTTCCTGGAATTGAGTTTAGGCGCCATATTTGAAAACACCCGCAGACAGTTTCGCGTTGGGGCGCCGAGCTGTCCTGTTTTTTTTTTTACAAGCGGTATCATTGGGAGGAACGCATGGAATCGAAAGAAACATGGGTGCCAGATGGGCGTGGCGTTTACGGAACCAGCTAAACGGATGGCTTAAAGCCCTTGCCTTTGGCCATGTCACTGTTTAGTACGTCGCGTTTCTTACTTCAATGGTGATGGAAGACAGTCAAGCCTAGATTGTACAGTGAGCATTGAACGAGTTGGTGGCTGCCTGGCTGACTTCCTGCCGGCATTTGTTTCCAGTAGCTGGCTCCTACCAAGTCAGAATGTGTAAATATTTTTTTTATAAAAAAAACTCCTCGTGGAATTGGCGGTTGTTTGGTTCCTCAGGCTGATTCTGCTTGCGCAGCTTAATGGGAACCCATGAGTAACAAACTCTTTGTTGGATAAATATGGGGACTCCCATTGAAGCGGAGTTCTTCAGTTTCGGAGGGATTCCTTTCGCCTTAGCTCTTGCAATCCGTAGAGCAACGGGTCCAGGGTTGTATGGGGGGTGTTGTCTTCGGGAAGCCCTTTCTGTTGTATGGTCGTTTCGCACAGGCCCGACCCATCGATGTCTTTAAAACCAACCTGCAATCGTTGGGGCCTAGCAGGCTCTGACTCTTTCCGATGTAGAGCTGTTTTCTCTGAACTGTGAAGATCTGGAAAGCATGGATTGGCACACGCGCGCTCGTCCGTAACTACTGGGGCTGGGTGAATTCGCTGCACCTCCCTTTCGCAAGCGGCGATCCGTGGCAAAAGATCGGCCGAGGCGAGCAGCACCAGGAGGCAAAGTTGAAAGGCCGCGACCCCGGAGTGGCTTTCCAGGCGCAGGCATGGGCCAAAGTAACCATTTGTCTTTCCTGATAGGCAAAAGCTGTCAAGGAACCACGGGTTGAGATGTGATGCAAGCTTGCAGTTGGGTCAGTTGGGCCATTGGCCCTGCTTTGGCCCCGTTGCAAGGAACCCTGAGTTGCCAACTACTTGCAGTGGCAAACATGTCTTTCATGCGTTCCCAGCAAATATTTGTCACCCCATTGGATGCATCGCGGCTGGGGGTTGCTCGCTGGTGGTGGGCCTTTTCGCCCCAGGTGAGTGAATGATAGCTTTGTAGATCAGGACTGCCCTTTGCAGCTTCTTTTCCACCTTCACCGACTGAAGGGATGCATTTGGATAGACAGTACTTGGATTCTTGAACATGTGAAACAATCAAAGTCATTGCGTGGTCCTGGAAGTTATTTTGACATCTCTTCGTACATCCCTAGTCGGAGATTGATTTCCCATGATGTGTTTCGCCTTGTCAGCTGTCAAAAACCGCATCGCCTGCCAAATGGACCCTGGGGATGTAAAGCGGGATGCGGAAAAGCTGGTTTGTCACAGATTCGATCCCAGGAAGATTCAGTTTATTGCTGAAATGCATAGCTGGATAATTACTGGTTGTCTATTCCCATTTTTACCCACCCATTCTGCAAAAGCTAGGTGGGATGGGCCCAAATTTCCAATCTTGGAGAACAACTTATATGTTGTCCTGGGCCAGGTTGGCAAGTACCATATGCCCCCACCCACATTTACCAAACGTTTATACTCGGGTAGAGAAGGCATGCCCCAGATCTTTTTGAAGCCTTTTTGGCTTGAGATGCTTGAGGCCTTCGCCGAAAGCATTTCGGGAAGAGCGGTTTTTGGGGGTCGATTTCTGGAGGGGTCTCTTGCGGGCCTCTTGCGCGGTTTGGAGATCAAGCCGTCGAAGAAAGGGAGTCTCAGCGCCTAGCCCCCTCAGCCAATGGACATGGAGCGCAGCTCTGAAGAGGAGCTGTTGCTTGGCTGGACTTGGTGGACAGCGGGGAATGGTGCTGAGCAGGGCTTCCCCATCAAGGAGTTGATCTAGTGTAAGGGGGGGGTTCTGTTACTAGCATTTTAATCCACAGCTAGCATTCACCAGTTCAGCTGGAAGTAAGGGAGGGGCGCACCATGATGACGGTTGTTTACCAAGGGGTTCCCTTAGTTCGGGTTTGGGAATTACTTGTCGCAATGTTGTTCCCAGATGCATCCGTTCGAGGCGGGGTTGGGACACCCATTAAGTTGGTGACGCGGGATGTTAGGCGCAGCCAATGAGACCATTCGTACCATTCTGGGATGGCACGAATCGCTCACTTCACACGGAAGGCGGGAAAGAGAGCCCAGTCCGGGAAAAGGTGTTAGGAACTCAGGATGAACAGTTTTGTGTCCTTTGCCTCAAAATGTCAGGATTCCCACCAGGAATCACCATACGAAGATGAGCTGCGGATTCTGAATCCCGGGTTCCCATATGACCTCCGCGGATCCATCGGTTCAGTCAATGTAACACTTTCGATCATGAGTCCATGTCGCGATGGACGCATACCTTTGTTTACTTGGCCCCCAATCTGTTCCTTTAATTTGTCTCCCGTTGATTTTGCTAAAACGTAGCTCTCGGGTGAGGAGAAACAGGCTTGCTCATTTGCAGCGTGATTGTTGTTGGCTTGCTCGGTGTTGACGGGCTTGCTTACCAATCTGCGTGGGGTCTACGCTCGTATATAATATTTTTTACGAAACAGATGGGGTAAATCTTCTCGATCCCCGAATCCATCCAACTCCAAGCAACTGAGGCTTGCTGCTCGTTTGCGGTTGAGTGCCTTGGGTCTGGAGCCGCCCCGCGTGAGGCGGGGGAAGGAGGAAAGGATGCGACTAACATGAGGGGCTGGGGAGATCTTCTTTTTTGATGCGAGGCTCCAGACTTGGCTTTTCTTTGGCCTTCACATGGAAGTCTCTCCCCCCCCCCCAATTTTGTCAAATTGGTCGGGGTCCCAGGTCGGTCATTGGGCGGCCCATGTTTTGGAGTGTTCTATTGCAGATTTTGACTTGTGTCCATGCCGGTGCAGTCGCAAATTTGTGTGGACAAGACTTGTGAATTCTGCTGGCGTTGGACACTCGTCAAACCAGGGACTCGGGCGGTGGGATGGGGGACGATCCCGCCCTCAAACGCCGCCGCTGAGCTTTTTGGTGGGTAGGCGTCCATGTGGCCAGGCTCAGGTCGCAGGTCTCTGGTACAGGTCCCGACGCATGTTCTTTCGCTGCCTGCCAATGTTGCTCCCAATGAAAACGGAGGAGGGACATATTTGTTGAGGCTGCAGCTGTTGAGGGCCAGTTGAGGCTCCAATCCGCCTGGCTGCGGGAGGGGCTGATGTATGTTCTTCTTTCTGAAAATGGGGCACCCCTCAAATGAGTCCGTGTGGTTTCCCTTTGCACACCATCCACAAAAGAGTCCCTCATGTTGGACGCACCCTCTACTTTACCATGAATCCCATTTTTCCGCAAGTTTCATGTGCGTACCCTTTGTACAGTGTGTATATGCATATATACACAGGTATTCAGACCTTCAGTGCAGATTCCTGAAGGGCATAGAACATCAAGATTGAGCTCTCCGGGCGTAACTTTCACGAAGGAACATGTGGGAGCCCCAAGTGTCACTTACTGCTTCATACCCTATCTCCAATCCCCTAAGATGTTCAATTCACGGACATCAGTCGGTTAGCAAGAAGGGTGTTTTTTTTCTCCCTGTTTTTTTTACCATGAGTTCCCTTCAGACCCTATGACCATCGAATCCAGCTCCTGACCTCTACCCGTGTAGGCCTGAAAAGGTTGAAGAGATGACGAGGTCTCTCCAAATGATGAAAAATAGGGTCCATATTTTTGACAACACCCCCCAAACCCAAAGCTTTGGGCGAACTACTTGAAGTACTTTCCTTTTGCACAGGTTTTCTCGAACTTCCATGTTGCATTGGGAGACTTTTGTGAGGGCATAGTCTTTGCCAACGCAGTTCCACCATGTCGGTGACACAAGATACTTAAGGCTTTGGACTGATTGTTGTAGATGCATACTGTGGATTGACGAAATCCGCCAGGCACCCATTAGCAGGTTTAATCCCAGTAGAGTTTTATCCATCCCAGTGCTTCAGTTTGCTCATCCACGCTAGTGGTGGGCAATTTCTGACGTGCTCACCTGTCAAAGATGACTTCCACTCCAAAACCGCTAGGGAAAGACGGCCAGATAGTGCGTGCAGATCTGGCTCAAAGTAGAACAGGAGGGGCAAACCGCAGGTTTTGGTCCATGTTTCCACTTACCAGGGCAACCCATTTTGGAATACCGGTTTTTTGAGCCACAGCCATAAGGATTCCCGAACTGGGTATGTGTTGTTTTGAGAAGGGGACACCAAGGGAAACACCGCCAAGAGTCCTCCTACTGTGGATGGACGAAATCCTGCACCACTTTGACACCATGGGAAACCATTGTTTGTTGGTATTTACAAGGGAATCATCATTCCAGGGCTTCTTAGGTGGTGCAGGATTTTGTCCATCCACAGTATGTCGACAACCCCAAATGGCAAAGGAGCTCTGTCTTTGGACCCTCAACGTTTCAGCCGAAGAGTTCTTTGCAACTCCTGCCTGGAGCTCGCTGCTAACTGTACGGAAAGCCACTACACAACTTGGATGATCGGCCGGTTTTTGAAAGACGGGGGGAGGTTGGCTGGTGTTTTACCAATATGCCCCAATCTGAGTCCTTTGCTTGGTGATTCCTCAATTCATGTTTTTGGAATTGCAACATGCTCAATGTTCTTCTTTCCGGAGGACCTAGTCAACCATCGAGTTCGCCGTTTTTCTTTTTTGAACAATGGTATGGGGAATTAAGCTCAATGGAAGCACCCCGCTGTTCTGGCCAGGCTGCTCAGGAAGATGCGAGATCGCCAGCCGGAGAAGCCTCGTGAAACTCGCGAGGGCCAGAGGCCGCCGCATCAGGTCGATGTGTCCGCAAGGTAATCGCGACCTCGGGCAGATCGAACGCCCAAGAAGGTTCCTTGGGGGCTCCATGTCGGATTTTGTTGAATTCCATTGGGGCCGCAGCCTGGGTATCCAGAGAAAATTGGCGATGCAATCCGAATCCCCACTTCCATTGCAGCATCCATTGATGTTGCCAGATCTTGCAATTCACAAACTCGAAATAGGGCGGCCCCTGTGAACCTTCTTCATAAATTGAGCCGACCGTCCAGCGGCGAAACGGCTAAGGGCCCACATGGCCTGCAGGAGACTCCTCTACAATTTTAGGTTTTCTGCCCTCCTATCAGGGACAGACATCCTTGCTTGGCGCCGAGGGAATCGGCCGCACCACCCCAGAACTTTGACTGCCTTTGAATCCACTAACGCACTGAAAAGCAATCGCACACCAATGATCCAATATTAGGATGGGGCTGCGGGATATTTGGTTCGCCAAATCTAGCCGTTGTAAGGCTGTTTCTACTGTTGTTCGGTGTCGTTGCCCACTTTCAAATTCAAGCGCTTTACCCCCCCGATGTCTGATTTGCAGCCAGCAAGGGTAATCTTGCAAGCAACTCAGCCGGTGTCTTACGCTGCTGAAGCAACTGATAGCTAGCTTTTTTG
>CAUJNA010003211.1:527500-575000 GCA_963377175.1 Effrenium voratum
ACAGGATAGCACGTGGACAATATCTTCGCTTGCGACTTAAGCCCCAAAGAGTCCAGACTGTAGATCTCAGCTCGGAGCTCAGATTGCCATGCTGTGCATTCAGCGCTTTCTCGTCCCTGGCCCGAATTTACGAAGGATGGAAGCTGCTGGATTCGCCTTTTGCCAGTTCCCCCAGACGTGACAGAATCTGGTTTTCGAGGAACCCATGCCATTGTTCGGGTGATGTGGTGCGGGCGTTGGCGTATGCAGCAGACTCCGGCAGCCACAGGCGCCTAAGGATCCCGACCCTTGGAAAGCCTGAGCTACCGAAACGGCTATGAATCTTAATGGGACCCCCCAGAAAAGTGGCTGGTAGACATAGATCCCCACCTAAATGATGTCCACCAAAGCGTCCCTACTTCAAATTCATACCCAAATATATGTTCTCAAATAGGACCGCGGGATCTTCGGGGGAGAGCGGTCGGGATCCGAGAATTTGTTGTTTCCGGAGGATACGTGAGTGTTTGTTCATGAGTAAACCTATGCGATTCGACTGCACGTCTCCAATCAACAGTGCGACTGGTCGCGTGTTTTCAACGTGACGTGTTGAGGGACCCACAGATGATCGCATATGGCCGGGTGAATGGTCCTGCCATGTGCACATCCTTGGTCATCTTGCAATCAAGTGACCTGGGTTACCCCTCGCTCGCCCAGAATGATGTTTAATGTCCCCGGTCACGCTGCTTTTTGCAACTCGAGCAACTTTTCTGGATTCCCCTTTCTTCATGTGCGTCTCTCACCTCTCACAAGGCGGTCATTTTTGGTCGAGGAATGGAGCGAATGCAGCGCGGCGCGCACTCGTTTGTACCGTGAGCGTGATGTGGTGCGAGCTTTGGCATCAGCAGCGTGGCTCCGGGGTCCTTCGCAAGGAGCTTTCAACGCTCTAGCCCAATTTCGGGTGGCCACTGTCGGCCCAACCTCGGCCCAAGTTCTTCCATGTTGTGGCTCAAAGTGAAAGACCTATACTACGCAGGTAGTGTTAGTTTCCATTTAGCAAGGTGCCATTGTCGTACATGTCTTTGAGCCACAGGCCATCTCCGACCGTTCTTCTCCTGGGCTACAGATGTGTCCGGCGGAGCTGAAGGAAAGTGCCAAAGCCGCGTGCGAAGCCGCATCGCTGGTCTACCTAAACGCGGCTTTTACTGGGTGGTGTGCGCTTTCGGACCGGGCGAGGGTCATGAACAAAACGCCCCCTTTGTTTGTTTGTTTCTTTGTTTCTGTGTTTCTTTGTTTCTTTGCTTGTTGGTTTGCTGATTGTCCCAAGAGGTAATGTAGCAAGGTTATGCGCAAACACGAGTGCTTCAGGGTCCACGCTATCTTTTAGTATTGCAATATGCGGGTTCGCGACAATCTGTGTTGTTAGTTTGCTTGGCCTGCTCAATACAACGCCATTTGGGAAATTGTCCAGCCCTTGTTGCCACTCAATGCCTACGATTGGGTAGAACTATGCTCGTAAAATGTATAATGTGTATAATATCTATACATATTATATATATATATATGTATTTGATTTCGCTGGTGACCAAAATTGAAACAATCCATAGAATGTGTTGTGCGTTTATTGGTAGATTCTTACAATATTTTATTTCAGCCTGAGCGGTTCAGCATTACACCCCCAGATTCTGGAGAAACAGCCCGCTGGCTCAACGACCAGATCTGGAAGCGAAGCGTGGGTCGCTTGCCTCGGAACTCTGAAAGTCTGAAAGAAATGGACGACCCTGGGCAACACGAACCCATTCATAGGTGTCCTTTTTGGTTGTTTTGCTCGAAAAGTAGATGGCCCTGGTTTACCTGGTGGTTTAATCATCTATCAGGGCCATCTATTTCCCCTAAAACACCTGTGAACCCATTGCTCCGAGTGACCCGGCGGCGGCAAAAACTCCGTTTCGAGCGGTTTGGATTCTTCGAGCTTCACACGGGTCCGGGCTATTTGGATACAGCATGTAAGATATCATTGAGCTCAAGACAAAACGCCGGGAATCATTGCGGTTGATATTTTCCCGGTTTGACTGATTGGGGATACAACCTCGGTTTGATTGAGGTCTGGGGGATACAACCACCTAGGTTCTCTTTGCGGGATTTGGTATTCTCATTCGAGTCCTGCAGAGCTATGACCGATGTTCACCTGGTATTCTGACAACAGCTTGAAATCCACAGCCAGAATCCTAGAATCCTGGCAACCTCAATAGGGTTAAGGTACAGTAGCCAGAAATTATTGACATTCGCCCCCTTGCCCCTCTACATGGCTAGTCGGCTCGATCGAACTTGGCATTTGAGAGAGTTCATTCAGAAGCCATTTTCTCGGAGATTTGTTTCCGGTGGCATCGTAGAGATGCAGGCTGCTCAGCTTCTTGGACCCAAATAGTGCATTGGGATGCCTGCGCGGTAGGGTGTCTTTGGAGAACATCTTTAGGGTTGCTTCAACAGCCACCGAGACAAAACCTAACAGGTGCTATTGCGGAGGATCGGTGGCACCTGCAGATTGTCCAAGTTTTTGGGGGAAGTGGGGCCCTAGTTTGAAACTGGATGGCTGGTAGCGATGTTTCATGAATCTGGGCGAATTGTAGAGGCAGCACCCAATGATGAAGGATGCTTGGGGAACCCTCGTTAGTGTGATCCGTCACAATCCACGCATGGAGGGCTTCTACTCTTTCGAAGTGTAACATCAAAATGGGTCCCAGACTTGAGCAGGTGCTCTGGACAAAGTGGCGTTGTTTCTGATGGTTGGTTTCGTTTCAAATTCCCGTTGCACCATCCCGATGCCGGGGAGCTGTAAAAAGCAGAATCCTCTTCTTTCACGATATTGCTCTCCGGCTTCCCACGAGATTGCCTACCTCCGGAAGCTGTTGGGGTTCCATGCAAGTCAATTAGAAACTTCTGCCAGCTGGCCCTTTTGGGAGGGTGGGTGGGGTGGGGAGCAACCCCTGCAGACGCGGCATGACGAAGCCCTGGGATTGAACCGGGCGCCAGTTGCCATGCCCGGTGTTTGGTATTTGCTACCTGTTTAACAGGTTTTGTGAAGACTCAAACGGAACGAAGCACATGCATTCAATTAGTCAGATATTGGGTGTGATACCGGAAGGAGTCAGGATTTGCATACATCCTGAAATGGAATTCCTGAAAAGGAACAATGCTCACAGGGCAAGTGTATCTTCTTCAACCATATGGCGTTTTCCTCACGTGTGTAATCTAGTCTTAGTGCCCTTTTGCCCTTTTTTGGGGGAGGGTTCCCCTACTAAAATAGACTACCGGAAAAAAGTTGGTACCCTTATTCGACCTCTCTACTGGCGGACCTGTTGCCACCTTTTTCAAGTGAATCATGGCTTGGCTTGGAAGCCTGGACTTCGAGTCTTCCAGTGCCAGGTTTTCTTAGGACCCTCATGGTTCAAGGGTCGGGATAGTCTCCAGTTGGGTTGGTCCCCGAGCAACAAAACCAAAAGGGGTGGCTAGTGAATTATGCTCTCCAAGAAAGCAGGCGCGCACTCAACATACGAGGCAAAGATCTGAAGTTCCCCTCTGTCCATGTCGGTGTTTCGTTTACTTTTGGAATGCTTTCTGGGTTCCATGTTGATCTCCAGATGAGATCCAAGCCCCTAGCCTCTCCCCCCACTTTCCTCCAAACTCCAATCCATGGCCTTAAGAACTTCGCCGAAGCGGTCGGCTTCCGGCGTGTTCCATGAAGCCACCAGCTCCGGGGGGCGAGCTCACCGCGAGCTCCTTTGGGGATCCATTTCGTATTTCAGTCTTGGATTTCTCGTTCTTTCCCGCGGAGTACCCTACAGGTAGATTGCTAGATCAATTTCCCCTTTGGCGAGGACGTAGGTCTTGTTGGATCCCGAAAACGACCAGACTATTTGGCGAGGGATCCTGAAATGAGGTTCCCGCACCCAGATGGGGATTGCTCTAGGTCCCCCAGTAGTGCCATGTTACCCTTGTTGAGGGAGAGTTCCCCTAAATAGACTACAAGAAGTTGGTACCAACTTATTCGAACCTCTCAAATCTGGAGCACCTAGCTGTTCTTTTGGCGAAGGGCTGCAACTTTGCCGCCAAGTGAATCATGGCTCGGCTTCCTGGAAGCGAGATCCAATTCTTTCGGGTTTTAAGCAGGGCTCCTTCCAAGATCTCCATCTTGCCACCATTTGAAACATGTTGCTGGCTTTTTCAACACCAAAGTAGCAAAATAAAGAGAGGGAACTCACCATTCACCAAAATAAAGAAAGGGGACTCACCAGAAAACAAGTTGCAATGTTCAGGAAATGCATCCGGATCGTTAAGTCGTCAGATCCGAGGTACCGGGCCTATGGCCGAGACGTGGCGTCGCTGAGCCTCGAGCCGCCCAACCCCAAGCTACTGCAGGCCGCGGCGCCTCGACGTATTGCAAGGCATGGCACATCCGCGTTTCACGCGCTGAGGCCTAGGTGGGGAGTGGTCGATTCATAGGGGGGTGTCCCCTTTTAGTGGGGATGCAGACCACTTTTGGAGGGAACACCCCCCCAAATAATTGGACTGGTTGATGAATCCTGGGTCAACGTAATTAGGTACTTTGGGGTTGGCGGCCCCGAAACTTCGGGGTTGTCCCGTTCCAACTACACCCACTCCGTAAAAAAATGTATAACAGGGCGGGGGGGGGGGGTGCATCCTGGAGGATTATACAGAAACATTTTGTTTTTATTAGGTCTGTGAGGCCTGTTTCCATCTCAATCGAAACACCCGATGAGACCCTCAGAGCTCTATACAAAGTTATTTTGCAGGTCTTCGCAATCTTGCTGGAAGATCCTGAGCTCGAGAGGATGCGTTTCGTCATTGTCCAAAATCTGTTGAGGAGATCTTTACATAGGATATTCTTTAGGCAACTTTAAAAGCAACATGTTCAGAAGTATGTCTTGATAGGACCTGAACGAAGTGTCGCCCAACTGATCGGCTTGAAAAGAGAGTCGGACCCACTTGAATGGGAACAAATCCTTGCTTTATGATGGCCGTGGCACCAACCAACGCCCGGAAAATGCATCCAACTGGAGGGATTCGAGCACAAGGACGCACTGGTCGAGGGAGTAAGGGGTCCAACAAGGTCAAGCTGAAGTGCAGGCGAGCTGAGAGACATAGCAGCCTTCTTGAACCAACGTGCTCCAGTAGGGTGTAGTCATGGCTGCACGTGGGATGAAAGAGGCTAGTTCCCTCAAAGCTATGCTTGGAACTTACTAAGTGCTTGTTTGACACCCACAGTTGTGAAATGAATGAAGGTCGGCCGGCGACGCAAAAGTTTCCACTTCTTACATCGTACAGCAGATCCTTATTTAGTGAAGAGTGTTTGTTTCACGGGGCCCCTCTTGCCTTCGGTTTATGAATCAGGCATGATAATTAATTCTATGGCAGGGCAACGTGAAACCGAAATGCAGTTGTAGTTTGTATTGGTACTATGGCAAACACATATCTGGAATTCGATCATGGCTCGAGAAATTCATGTTCCCTGGAACGCTCAATATCCGAGTTGCGTAGGTGATGTTGTGCAACAAGCAGGGGAAGCCATGTCAAGCCTAGAAGAGGAACCCTGGCCTCCAGCTTCCACGAATGGTCCAAACCCGTATTGATTTTGCCTGCATCAATGGGTGTGTAGCACACCTCACCTGGGTGTGTCTTCAAGTTGGGGACCCCCTTTGGATGCTTTGGCAACAAACCTGAAGGACGCCAAGCATTGAGGCAGTATTCACCTGATCTCGCATGACCTGGTGAGGGAATCATTAGAATGGTTTGTTGTTCCTTTGGACTCCCTTTTTGCGGCTCCGAGATGACTGCCTCACCCCTTGCTTGAAACGCCCTCCTCGTGGGATGTCAAATTTATTCCTAGGGGTCTCTCCCGTTGCTCCCCGCTGCAAGTACCTTCTACGGATGCTCTCCTCCGTCGGTCACACATGCAGGTGCCTTGCCCTTTTCCTCCTCCGCCTCTGTCTCCCGGCGCCCTCGCCCAGTGGAGGGCCGATGGGCCATGGTGGGAAACGTCTCGTCACGAGCTTGCCTCAGCGCCTCCCACTCGCCCCTCGCGTCAGGGTTGCATGGAGTCCGCCGCGTTGCTCGCTGTGCGGCTGCAACAATGCTATCTTGTGCCGTCGGGCACCATGCCATCTGCCATCTGCCTGGGGTCAACGTGCTTGCTCTCCCGGACTGCTATGTGGCTGTGGGTCAAAGCCAATGGTACCATTTTGGGGTAGGCGAATTCACCACCCATTTTAGAACCTATTTTAGTGGTTTGATTGAATCGGATGTTCATTGGGGGCGCGATTAGGATTTTGACCCATGGCCTACCTCTGGCAAGGAGGTGGAGCAGATGTTCGGTGGCCGGTAAACCCTGTGTCCTGGCTCCGCCGTCTCTCAGCGCCAGCGTGCCTCTCCTGACGCCCACCTTACTTTCATTTCAACATTCACTACATACGGATCAGAATCAAGCATTTGTTTGGTGTGGGTGGGGGGAAAACTGAGGTACTTGGCAGTTCAACAGTTCAGCTCCGAAGTGTCCTTCTGCCTGAACAAGAGCAAAGCTGAAGTATAGAACAGGTCTCAAAACTGGGCTCTACTTCTTCGTTTCTGTGGATCTTCACAAGCGTAAATGTAGCAGGCAGGAGCTCTCTATTGAGGTTGACCAAATATGAAACAGAATCCGAATCTGTATTTTGTGGCGTAATGTTGACCCAGGATTAATAAACCCGTCCCATTATTAGGGGGGTGTTCCCTCCAACAGTGGTCTGCATCCCCACTAAAAGGGGACACCCCCCACTAATCAACCAGAGGTTTATTAATCCGGGGTGAACATTACCGTAGACAGCGGTGCCAAGAAAAGGACTTCCTCGCCTAGGCGAGGAGACTGCAAATTTCTGGCCGCCTGGACGGGCAACCTCGGGCCGAGGGCAACGTGGAACGCGCTGCACCACGCACCCTGACCAGTCGACCAGTCGACCATGGGGTTGAGTTCCTTTGCGGTGTTTCTGTTCTGTTACGTTAAACGTTCATGGTTTGGCTGGTTGTGTGTTTCTCTGTGTGTGTGTGTGTGCGTGTTCAGCGTTGTTTGTTTGGCTGTCCACTTGTTCCCTGCTTTGTTGTGTAGTTGGCAGGAAGGCCCAAAGCGAATGCATTGCGGAATTATTTTTGTTTGACCCCCGCGAGCTTTTGGATGGCACCTTCAGAAGCAAGGCAAGAGGGACACCATTTCGACAAATAAGGCTAGCCCTCCCTCAAATCTCGGGGGATGGGTCGGATCCGTTGGCAGAGCACGCCTACAAGCAACCAGGCGAGCGTCTGCTAGCATTGGGGGCCTCCTGTCAGGATTGCATTTGTATCGGCACGAGCGAGAGTTAAGGTTTTGAATCAGCGGTTTGTGGCGTTGCACCTTGAGCTTCAATCAAGTACTTAGGTCGCTTAGGTGGCGTGGCTAAGCAAAGTATTGTCGTACATATATCTATTTTTATATATATATATATATTCCTTAAGTTAGTTAGCATTTTAACGGTGTGAACCCGTTGGAGGCTCATTCGGCATTAACGCCTTTTGTATGGACGAGTGGCTCTTTGTGAGTTCAGAATGTGTTGGATTCCTCCCATACCAACTTTTGAACCACAGAGTATCGGAGGCATGCAAGCAGAGTTCGCCTGTTTGATAAAGGGACCAGACAACCACTGGTACCGAATCTGAGGGCCCCTGAATCTTTAAAGCCTCGAAACGCCACCATATGTTTCCGGAATTTTGGGGAGAACGCATCATGTAAAATATGGGGCGGTGATAAAGTTGGGCATTTAATCACTCGGGATTTCTAGTGGCTCGACACCTCGACACAGGCCCGTTTTCACTATACATAGATATCTGCAACCATGGCAATTTGAGAAGTCAACCAATTTGCTTGGCTGAAGCACTGAGACGTAGAGCACTTTATACCAGAGTCGACGCGCCACTCGCACCCGCACAAGACACACCCCAAGGATTGAAGATGGGATCCCAACGGGGCTCGGAAACGATTCTTGAGGGCAACTCTTTGCGCAGGGCTCACCATGTTTGCCTAAAACCATCAGCCAAGGGAATCCACGCTTTGCAAAGGACACTCTTGCCACTAACCGCCCTAACTGCCCACAGCTTCAAAGCCCCTCTTCAAGTCTCGGGGATTTGGTCTATTTTGCACCTGGCGCATGGCCGTTCTTTAGCGTCCGCCCCAGGCAATGTCTCCCAGCCCCAGGACGAGTGATGTCGGAAGCAGCTCAGTGGCTCGCAACCCGCCAGTTGGCCAGTTGGCCAGTCGCATGGGAACCAGCGTCTCTCGACTAGGTCTCCCAGCTAGGTGCCCTTTTACCCTTTTTTGGGGGAGGGTTCTCCTAATGCAGACCCCGGATTAATAAACCGGCCCCCCCTCCCCCCCCCCCCCCCTCAAGGTCACAAGGTCAGGTCTGTCATTTTTTTGAGGGCGCCCCCCCAATAGTGGGAAGGGGAACCTTGTGGGAAGGTTAGGTCAGGGAACCTTGTGGGAAGGTCAGGTGAGGGAACCTTGTGGGAAGGTCAGGACCTTGTGGGAAGGTCAGGTGAGGGAACCTTGTGGGAAGGTCAGGACCTTGTGGGAAGGTCAGGTGGGGGAACCTTGTGGGAAGGTCAGGTGAGGGAACCTTGTGGGAAGGTCCTGACCTTGTGGGAAGGTCAGGTGAGGGAACCTTGTGGGAAGGTCAGGACCTTGTGGGAAGGTCAGGTGAGGGAACCTTGTGGAACCTTGTGAGGGAACCTTCCAGGAAAACCAGGCGCTTTAATAGGGGGGGTTATTAATCCTGGGTTTGCATTACTAAAATCGACTACAGAAAACAGGGTGCCCCTTTTCTAAACCCTCTACTGCAGGACGTAGTCAACTATGTCAATGAACGGAAGCCAATCGCCCAGAGGCCCAACCTAATGATGACGTACGTACGAACCTACCTACATACTGACATGCTTGCATACATGCAGGCATGCATACATACATGCAGGCATGCATACATACATGCAGGCATGCATACATACATGCAGGCATACATACATACATGCAGGCATGCGTACATACATGCAGGCATGCGTACATACAAACAGGCATGCGTACACACATGCAGGCATGCGTACATACATTCAGGCATGCGTAGAGATACATGCAGGCATGCGTAGAGATACATGCAGGCATGCGTACATACATGGAGGCATGCATACATGCATGCAGGCAGGCATACATGCATGCAGGTATGCATACATACATGCAGGCATGCGTACGTACATGCAGGCATGCATACATACATGCAGGCACGCATACATACATGCATGCATGCATGCGTACATGCATACAGCATGTTACATACATGCATGCAGGCATGCGTACATACATACAGCATGTTACATACATACATGCATGCATGCATGCATGCATGCATGCATGCATACATACATACATACATTGTGTTACATACATTATGTGACATGCATACAGTATGTTACACACATACATACCTACATACCCACCTACATACATACATACATACATACATACATAAAATCATATCGTACATACATACATTGATATCATACATACATTCATATCATACATTCACATCATACAGTCATACCTACATTCATACCTACCTACCTACCTACCTACCTACCTACATACATACATACATACATGCATATCATACATATCAAACATATCATACATATCATAAACATCATACATATCATACATATCATACATGTACACACACACACATAGATACCTACATACCTACGTACCGACATATCTACGTACCTACGTACCTACGTTCCTACGTTCCTACACACCTACATTCCTACCTACATACATGCATAAATACGTACATACTTAAATACATATACCCGTTTATGCATTCATTCATGCATTCATTCCTTCATTAATTCATTCATTCATTCATTCATTCATTCATTCATACATACATACATACCTTCCTAAATACTGACATATGTGCATACCTACCTACACACCTACGAATCTACATAGCCGCGGCATGTACATGCATGCATGCATACATTCATACATACATACATACGTACACAATCCTGCTTTGGGGGGAGGAGGGCTAGGGCCGCATTGAGCTGATTTTCGGTTGGAAAAGGGTCGGTTTACTTGATTTTGATTGTTCTTCGATGGCCTTTTACCTCGGCTTGGTCGAGGTGTACTGGGTATGGTGAGTGCTTGGGGACCCTCCACGGGTTTGGAGGGGGCTCGATTTCTTGGGGACACCGCTGATAGGACCCTCCACAGGGTCTCGACCAGTGGACCATCGGCCAGGGGGGGGTGACAGCATGGGGGCAGGGGGGGGGTGGGGCGGGGCGGATGTAATATGCATATGGTTTACATTTAGATATGTATACAATGCGCTTATGGCAAATAGAATAGGTATTGGACTTATTGGACCCTTAGAAATGGGTGCGCAAAATTTTCTTGTTCCGAAATTAGTCCAACCGGAAATTTCAGTTTGGGACATCCCTTGATGGCTTTAACGGGCACCGCTCGTTTCCGGCGTCGCTCTGACTCACAGCTTTACAGCCGAATCGCATGTTGGAACATGTCATGTACCTGTGGCCAGTTCGGTTCCATGTAGGATAGAGCGGGCTTTTTAGGTGGCAAACCAGCTGATGAAGGTCCCCCAGATACTTGTTTGCCTTCATTTTCCCCAACGGCACAAATGTGGGTAGGTATCACCAAATTTCACGGGGCCTTAACTGCCAAGCGAGCGCGAGCAACTCCCAAATCAAAGCCTGGCGGCCAGGCTCAGTTTGTGTCAACGTTTCGCATCAGCTCACTGCCTATTAAACTGGATTCAACTTTTGGATTCAACTTTTTGGATTCAACTGCCTATTACAGATCAAGGCACCGGATTCAACTTTTGGAATGGAAGCACGTGACAGAACCCGCTGGGTTCCAAGCAAACGACTGGACGCGAAGCGGGCCACTGGGCTGACAGAACAAATGCAGGGTGATGCCCAGACGCTGGAAGCCCTGAATCATGTGGACTTGGGTGAATCAATTCCTGCCTTTTGGGTGTGTCTTGTTCGGGATGCTTTTTGGCTGGTTGTAAAGGAAACTGTTCTTTTTTTGATTGTCGGTGGGGGGGGGGGGTATGTTAAAGACAAATCCAACTTGTCCGGGATCTTGTTCAAACGGTTTTTGTATTTTAGGTTGACAGAATATGTGGACCAGGATCAAACGTGCAATCATTGGTTGGGGCAGAAGCTGAGGAAGCTTCGGGAACTTCTCACATGGCCCCGGTGATTGAATTGTTCCTAGGTCCAGGGTTGAACATCGACCAAGTTCACTTTTTGTTGGACGCATCCCTTTTGACTCAAAAGCAACCGACAGGGCAACATGTACTTGGGGGTGATAGAGTTAGGATATAGAGCTAGAATATAGAGTTAGAATACAGCATCCCATACTGGTGACTAGCATGCGATGAAGCAATAGAATGGCAATGCTATCAGAACCTAACCCCAATCATGGCAGTGTTCTTGTGACCCAACGTCGGAGCGCCAAGGTCTTTTTGTTTCTCCAGGAGCTCTTTTTGTTTGGACCCTGGCACCTGCACAGAAACTGGTGAAAGAGTCACAAGCCCCTTTCAAACAAATCTTGTGGAGGGCTTCCCCCTCGTAGCCTTCAGACACGAGTTTGTTGGGCCCCTTGTCCTTTGGGAGGTTGTGGTTTGTCTTGAAGATGCTAGCTGGGCGGGGTTCTGGCGTAAAGATGCATTTGGCCTTAGCCTTTTTGCAGACCCCTCACCATCATGCAGCTTGACAGAATGTTCGTTTAGAAGTGAATATGGTCGGAGGCTAGTGGCAGCATTTGGCAGTGCCTGACAACCAGAGGTTCCCAAAAGATTACATGCTGGATTTCTTTGCCACTTTCCTTCGGGTTTCCTTCTCCCTTCTTCCCATTCTTTTTTGGTTTTCTGGGGACTTCTGCTCGTTGTCTCATGCTTAAACGAGTCCACCTGACCCTTGTGGCGTTTGTGGCGTTCGCCCGGAGCGCGAAAAGCGGAAAGCGGAGCGAGCAAATTCCACCCCAAGGGGCTGGATGTGCCAGCCTCGGTGGTTCTGTGAATTTCCGCATTGTTTCAACTCCAGAAAGCAGCTGAGAAACCCAAAACAAAGCCCCCAAAACGGCCATTCTAATTTTAGGTGGGACCTGGTCTCATGAAAGGGCCTTTCTCTCTCTCTCTCTCTCTCGCTCTACATATACATATGTATATCTCTGGGCTCTTCAAAGGTAATCCTGAATCCTTACCTTGGGTTGTGCAAGGAGACCCCTTTGCTTCCCTTTTGGGATTGTGTATTCAACCCTCCGTTTTAAACAGCTCAGTTTATACATATATATATATATACATAACCCGCCCCTGCTGCTTATGTAAGGGAAGTCAGTCAGCTCATGCTAGATGAATGTGGGCTCATTTTACCATGTTGGCAGACTTAAAACATGTTTGTGTCTTGCCTCCTCTAGATTCTTGTTCAATCATTTCATACATCTTCTGGTCATAAACTGAATTTATTTCAACACAAGTTAAGTTGAACATGGCATCAGAAAAAGCAAAGGTAGGAAAGCGTAAAATCGAAGTTAGGTAAAGCGTCATAACACACAGAGTCTCAGCCATATATTTCAGACATACATCTCTAAAGCTTTTGAACATGTCAGTCAAGAATAAACCATTTGCTTGCACAGAAGTCGTGATGTTCTCTCATGGGTTACTGTTAAGATGTGTCCATATCAATTGTGCTGTTTCATAGTCTTCATCACTAGTGTCATCCTCGTTCAATTGACTGTAAAACATCTCTTTGAGAGTACCGACGCAAGTGTATCAACAACAAAGCAAACAATGCCTCTTCTGCTCGGCTACGCATCTTCGATGTCTCATCTCAATTGATGTGCAAATCCTCTTCGTCTGCCAATACCAAAGAGCACATCTGCTCACATCCCATATGCCTTGACCAATGCCACGCTGTTTGCTAAAGCAACCAACTTCTGAACGAAATCTGTGCTGAAAACCAGCTAATACGCATGAAACACACTGGTATTCACAGTATTTTTCAATATCCAAGGGTTGACGTGGATTGCTTTAAACCATTTTTCTAGATTTTAGTTATCCAATGTCCATGCTGAACTATCAACTGCATTTTCCACACACCATTCCAAAATTACTTTACTTCGGGTGATCTTTACCTTTGAACCATGCAAGCACATCACTGGCACGCAAGCTCTTTGCTCACCGAAGGCTGCGATACAGCCGCCGCTGAGTTGTTGGGAGCTAGCCTGGCAAGTTTGCACCAAAGCTATGACCACAGCTGGCGTTCGCTCTGCACGAGGAAAGCTGAGCTCACACGCAACCCGAAGCTAATCTATTCTGGTCTGCAACTTGAATTAGCGCAGGCAAGCACAAACATGCCAGCATCTCAAACCAGAAGGTCTAAACACTGCGCTGCAGCAGCGTGAGCCGCTTTCCCTGCAATTAGCAGCTTGGACCTGCAAAAGCTGGCAGTACGACGCGCTTGTCATTTGCTTGCGTCGGCATACGCCTTCAGTCTCCGAGATGGCGCGCAGTCGCCGCAGCTCTTTCCTCCAATGGGTTTCTAATTGTTCTCATATGGGGCGGAGGGCCTCTTTTCAGAAATTCTTCCACCTGTTCTGTGAATCCAAGCAAGATCTAAATCTGCAGCTTTCTGGCTCCAGCATGACTTACGTGGCCAGACGCCGGTCGTCCAAGCCACGGGGGCGGCGGTCAGTCCAAGACTCCGTCCAGTGTCAGTCCTTGAGCATACGCGGTGCGCAGCAGTCCATGCAGCAAAGGATAAACTGCCAGCGAATCACTTCAACCTTCTCCGTACCGTCGCCGGCGTTCAAATCGGTTTTTAAACTCTGCATGCACCAGCTCCACAAAAAAGATTCGATCGGCGTCTGCTTCATCCGCAGCCTCCGCTCCACGCACATTTGCCCAAGCCCGCAGCAAGCCATTCTTCACTGGGGCATTTCTAATTACCTTTGAGCAATTCTACCCAAACACCTTTGACCATGTACTCTGGAGCAAACTGCCGGAATCCAGCAGGCAAATTCTTCAGCTCGTCTTTGTGATGCAAATCAAATTTTGCAACCCTCGCAGCCTTGTCTTTCACGCGGCCGAGATGCGGAGCAAGTACATCGGATAAGCGAACCACCATGCTTTCATGCAGGGGAAGCATGCCCTGCAGTTTACCAGTGCGATGCGGCGATGCGGGTTGGGCACTGTCAGCAATTAAGCTTTTCATCCACGTTGTCTCGCTTTCTGTGGCGCTGCGGCCTGCAGGCAATATTTTGGCACATTCAACTCTGTAGCGCTCGAGTAGCCCTTTCCACAGTGCTCCGGGCGATGTTCTCCCAATACCAATCACATCTGGGGAAGACATATTTTACCAGTGACTCCATGTGAAGCAAACAAAAAATATACATTCTATAACTGGGCCTAACTCTAATCATGACATGTCCATGCCTGAAAACAGAGTCTTCTAAATCCTTTCCAGCTTGCGGCTTCGCAGCTTGGCCGAGTGCTCTTCAAATCTTCGGAGTCTCTGACAAACTCATTCGCATGGCTGTAATCGCCGGCAGATGCTCATCCAGGAAACGTTTGGATGTCGACCATGACGACGAAAATTATGATGACCATTATGATGAAAATCATGATGAACATGATGATGAACATGATGATGAACATGCTGATGAAAATGATAACACCACATGATGAATTATGATGACAATGATGGTGAACATGATGACGAACATGATGGTGAACATGGTGATGAACGTGATGATGAACATGGTCGTAAAAATGGTGAACGATGATGATGAAAATGGTGGTAACCACCATGATGAACACGATGATGAACATGATGATGATAATGATCATATACATTGTGAATGTTGATGGCGAAAATTAAGGTAAACATGATGATGAACACAACGATGAACATGATGAAAATGGTCATAACATGATGAATTATGATGAACATGATGATAAATACAAGGATAAACATGATGCTGAGATGATGATACAACTGATAAATGATGATGACATGGATGATGAACATGATCATACACATGATGAATGATGATGAACATTATAAATTATGATGAACATGATGATGAACACGATGATGAACATGATAATAAAGCGCGCTGATGAGCATGATGATAAACATGATGACGAACATGATGATGACCATGATGATGATAATGATGATGAACATGATGATGAACATGATATTGAACATGATGATGAACATGACGAGGACCATGATGATGAAACATGATGATTATAGACATGATTAATGATGACAACGATGATACACACCATGAATGATGATAACACACTCCGCAGCCAGCTCCGCAAAAAGTCCAGCACAGCACACTCCGCAGCCAGCCCAGCAACATGTCCAGCGCAGCACACTCTGCAGCCAGCCCCGGTGTAGGAAGTAAAGGAGGAACGCGAGCACATGAGGCACAGAAGGGAGAAGCGGAGGAAAGGGAGGAAGGGCACGAGCAGGAGGAGGAGGAGGAGGAGGGTGAGGAAGAGGAGGAGGAGGAAGTGGGAGGAAGGCGATGCTGAGATAACATCTAGAGACCCTCACCTGGGAAGTGGAGAAGTAAAGGTGCACAACCTAACATGAATGACTGAAAGCAGATTTTGTTCGGCGCTTTAAAGCGCTTTCGGATGATTCCCAGGACTATGGTTCTTGAATCTGGAGCCCAGTATGGGGCCCCCTAAAACGCTCCAAAGCACTTTAAAGCACTTTTGGATCTAAGATTCAAGGTTCAAGAATCTCGGGACTCTAGATCTTGAAGTTTGGAATCTATGGGGTCCCCAAATGCGTTGCAGCGGTTTCGTTCAGGTAGCTCATGGATTCAAGATTCAAGAGCAATAATTTTGAAAATGCTTTAAAGCGCTTGCAACTGTTTTAGGGGCCCCAGGCTCGATTCAAGATTCCAGATCTAGAGTCCTGGGAATCTTGAATCTTGAATCCCAAAGTGCTTTGAAGCGCTTTGAAGCGATTAGGGGCCAGGCTGGATTCAAGGTTTCAGATCTAGAGTCTTGAATGTTGAATCCAGAAGCGCTTTAAAGCGCTTTAAAGCATGTTAGGTGGATACAGGTGCAGTCAAATATGCAGATGCAGGCATAGTTAGATGGTCAAAATTGGGGTCAAACTTGGGGTGTGCCTGAAAAGGGGATGATGGACATCACCCAAAAGTGCTCTAAATAGCGTCCAATTCTCTTGAGGCGTGTTGTTTTGGGGAGGGACCATACATATATATATACATATATATATATATATACATATATATATATATACATAGATATATATATAGACAAATACATGTTATAAACCTTTCAGCAATGTTGGCAGCATCAATAGGTTGCAGCCACTGCTCAAATGCAACCTGCTGGGTTGTTCCAATTCCTCATGCCAGATGGTTCTGCTTTCCCTTGTGGTGCCCCACGACGGGTGCCCCAGAAAGCTACAGGGAACAATCCGGGCGTGAATCCAACAGCCTGGAAGGGTGACGAAAGTTGCAAATATGTCTTTCAGGGACGGAGACATGGTCGCTACAAAAAACCCAGCTGGGCGCTTGTTGTACGCCATGCTGGATTCACTGCTATTGCCAGGTCGGGCCCACTATGTGATATGGAGTTTACCGGCTTACGTACCGTTCATACCGGGGGTTCGTGCCAGTCCAAGGCCCATGGCCCCATACGCGTTCGTTTCTGTGAACAGAGGTTCGTAATTGTGTTGCGTAGGGTTTTTGATCATTTGGGTTCATAGGCCAAGACCACCCGTCAGATATCCGCTACAGCGATACCCCTTAAGGCCTTAGGCGAGGCCTTGGCAATGCATACATTTGCACTTTGCCACCCAACATTTGCTTCAAATCTTTGTGCCTTGAAGATAGGCATTTTAAACATTTCTTTGGTTCTGAAGGGGAAGAGCCGGTTTCTGGGTCCGGAAAAAAAAAAACAAAAAAGCATGTTGTAGGTGAGGCTTTCTGGCTCGCATTCGGAGATTCGGTCGTTGAGTGCCACACAGACTTATTTCCGTGTGAGAGCCTCACGGCAAGAAGCGAAGGACTGCTGTTGGTCCGCTGTAAGAACCTTGGGACAAGCTGCTGGGGATTACAACATTTGGTGTTTGGAGCAAGACTGACTACTGAGCACGGGCCAAACAGCTCGCAACGATCCGACTCTCAACACGAATTAGGCGGCAGGCTAGCGTGGACTGGACGTTTGGAGTGAGTTGACCCGGCGGATGAATAGTTTTTGATTGCCCCAAAAGCAGGGTCGTGGGATCACTCGGGGTTTATCCCCACTTCCGTGATACAAGGGAGTCTTCCCTTTTATATGGGGGGTTGATCTGTGGGAAGCCCGTTTTGGTGTATCACAGAAGTGGTTTCCATTTCCCACAGCTCTGTCCAAAAGTGAGGGATCCTGTTGGGACATACCCTGTTGATCAACCTGTTTGTACGAATCTTAGGCATCGCGAAGGCCATTGTGTAGAGGTCTCGCCTTCTTTGAATTGGGGGTACAACAAAGCCTGTGTGAAGCTTTATGACTATTTTGATAAAAACCATATTCAGATCGCTGCAATTCCGCCGTTCAAGTCGCGAACGGGTTGATGGGGGGCATCCATTTTTGCCAACATGCACGAACTTTTCCGTATGCTGTATGAGAGGCCTGAGCCACATGATGTTTGGTTAGGAAAGTGCTTCTGCTGGCGCATGCTGTGGGCCTTTCAGAAGGCACAGGACGCACATTGGAACTCAGAGTGTTCAGTCCACCACGCCTCGTGCGCTTACTTACAGCAAGCTAGCAAGCTAGTCGTAGCTGCTCTGTTTCGACACTGACATTTGGCGGCACTTTTGAATGCTGAGGGCCTTCACTTTCATACCTTTGGAGATTGTCCAACGCTTATATATCAGGAGAGCGGCTGAAAATGGGACTTTGTCTGCATTTGTCCACAGCGTGAGAAAAGGCGTGGTCAACTCAAGTTGCCTATCAAACCTTTATAGACATGGTCAACCAGTAAACCCTGGTTTGATACGAGGAAGATACAAATTAGTCCACAGCTGTCTTCTCAGATTACTCAAAGCCCGGACACTCTTTCTGCACAAAGCATAACGAGCTCACCTAAGGATGGAATGAGCTTACCCAAAATGAAGGCCGCTCCCTTATCCCTACAGAGCAAGTTGCAACCAGATCCCGCGAAAGGTCAATCTCATAACTGCCAGGCTCGGTCTAAAATCCAGGGGCTCTATGAGCTTCCCAGAAAACCAAAAAACAAGACCTCATTCGCCAACAGTGGTTTTTTAGCAATCCTCATGTGCTCTTGCTGGCGGTTTTGCCTTGTTCATTGCTCTGGACGTATGCTTTGTGCATTGTAGCGTTGTGCTTTGTTCACAGCGGTTGCTATGCTTTTGCTCTAGATTCCAATCATTATTCTCCACCATTTGCCAAGCACAAACGTCTTTTTTCCATTCGAGTCTGTCTTTGGATTTCTGGAAAGAAGTATCCCTGAAAGCAACCAGGCAGAAAAAGCGCAAGCCTGTCCCCAACAGCGACCCTTGCAGAACCCTTTTGGAACCAAGACATGTCCGGAGCCGCTCTGAACTACTCCGCATTTGGGGCGCCCCGAAGCTTTCAGCTGTTGCGGAACAATCTTGAGCAAATCTACCAACCGTGATGCGCGAGAAGTTGCAGGTTTCCCTTCTTGTTAAGTTTTTTTCCAGCGCACTCGAGGGGGTGGCTTTAGGGGGACTATAGAAGGGCTGCAGTGGTTTCCTTGTGGCCATTGAAAACAATTCAGAAAAGAGGCTCCCGAATTTTGGACAGACCTATTGTGTCCTTTGATCCCTCTTTCTCTAGCTGTTGGCAAGAGAGCGAGAGACTCCTCAGCTGCCATTCTGCAGTTTGCCTCGAGTTTCTCGTCAAACAGGGATGCAATCAAGGCCATTTTTAGTGACAGTAAAACCAGCAGACGATGGTTTCCCGGACTCCTTCCGGGTTGTGGACATATAGAATTGCAGATTGCAGATTTCCCGGAAACAAATCCCTGACATTGGATGGATCCCCAAGGACCCTTACTTTTTCACTCAAAAGACCCTCCGTCTTTTGGGTTGCATCGTATTTTGCAAGGAGCACATCTTGGGCCGCAAGAGTGAGTTTCCTGAAGGTCTTTTTTTTTTTTACAGCGCTATGGCTTGCCTAAGCTTGATCATCGTTTCCTGCAAATTCGTCAGGCTGATTTTCATGTCCAGGTCCCCGATGTTTTTTCTTTGTCCATTTGGGGGTTTATTCGGAACCTCAACTGGGGGGGGGGGGGGAAAGGGGGACTATAGAAGGGCTCAAGTGCTTTCCTTGTGGCCATTGAAAACCATTCAGAAAGAGGCCCCCGAATTTTGGACAGACCCATTGTGTCCTGATAGCAACATCCCAGACGAGTGGAGTTCCACTCTGAAGCCAGCCTAATGAAGGCTCCTATGCACAATGAAGATGGCCTATAGAAGGACGGCGTGATCATGAGTCAAAGAGCTATGCCCCCTTTTCACTTTGGGGGGGTCGTCGACCCCTTTGCATGGATCGCCGTGGGCAACATGGATACTTGAAGTCTGAGTTGATTCCAATGATTCCTGCAATGCGTGGAGCATCCGACGAGAGACTCTGTTCCCTGTGAGTTCGGCTTCCCCATCGGATGGTCCACAGCGCTGGATGGGGGAGCAGTCGGGAAACGCTGCGCTTCGGAAGCCCCTGTTGCTTGATTGCGTGTTTTTTTTGACATCTGGTGTTGAGCTTGGTTTGGATATTTTTTAGTTTTTTGTTTTCTCCACCGGGTAGCCACGAGTGACTAAGTGCCTAGGCGTTTTCTTTGCTCGCCTTCCGGGGGCTTTCGCTTTCGCGGCGATCGAAAGATGGAAGGCAGCCGGGCCCGTGATGAACAGATCCGCATGCCCACCGAATGCATGGTGCTGTTGGGCCCACGCTTGTGGCTGAACCTTTGCAAATCAAGCATTTGGCTGGTCAAAAGTAGGGTAACCCAGAATTTGGACTGGTAAATGGAACCAAAGACTAAAACCCGCAGTTTTCATAGAACCAGGCAAGTTCCTAGGATTTTACACTAGGGGTTCAAATACTACACATATACTTGTGTGTATCTGAAGTTGAACCCCTGGACAAAAAAAAAGCAAAGGCATCTAAATGCGCTTCAGATTTGGAGGGGGCCAGCAAGTTTCCGGAGTGACCTCCGATGGAGACCGGCCGTCGAGTGCGGCTTGGCTGATGTAGGCCGAGGGCCCAAGTCCTGGATGACTGCATGGGACGCACCGAGTCAAGCCTGTGTCCTTGAAGAGTTGAGAGAGCAGAAGCAAGCCTAGATGACATTAGATGACTAGGTACATCTTTCCTAAAGCAAAAGGCCTGGTTGGTGCATGAATAGCAAGAAAAGCAGACGCGAGCCGGGAGCACCCAGCAGCCGAGAGCACCAGCAGCTGTCTTGGCAGATAGACAGTTAGAGAGATCAAAAGAGAGAAAGAAAGAAATAAGATAATGAAATAAGGAAGGAGGGAGGAAGGAAACAAAACAAATGATAAGAAAAGCAAAGAAAGAAAGAATGACAGAAATAAAGAATGAAATAAATAGAGAAAGATGGAAAGCACAGAAACAAGAAAGAGAAAGAAGGAAAGAAGGATAAAGAGAAACATAATCCAGAAATAACGATAAATCTAACTATAGTTTCTATATGTTTGCAGCTCCCGCCGGCTCTATTGGTAGGTGTCCGACAGGCCGAAAATCTCGGCGGACATGTTTGCCCTCCGACATGATAGAACAGGTTCGACTCCTTGAGCCCTCATGGACGAAGGCTTTTGCTTTTGGAGCCTTGCCACTCATGTGACAGGATGCGTCCCTGGACCTACATATGCCAATATGCCTATGCGAGCGCAGGCGGTAGCTCAGAACTTTGCACGAGCATATTGCGATGGGCGGATTCTGAGCAGTTGGTTAAAATCCATTGGAAGCCTATTTGTAGAGGGCAGTGCCAAGGGAACTTCCGCGTTGGTTTCTCTCCGTTTCCGAGGTTTTGGGCGAAATGTTTGTTTCAATCAAAGGGCCCAGTAGGTTTCAAGGAGCCATCCGGATGCATCCAAGTTGAGACCATAGGTGTCCTTTATATTTTGTTTTGGCAGAAAAAATAGATGGCGATTCCTGCTTTACCTGGTGGTTTAATCATCTACCAGGGCCATCTATTTGCCCAAACAGGACACCTATGGTTGAGACTTGTCTTTATTTTAAAGGGCAGGCAACGGATACATACCACCTATGTTTGGCCCCTTTGGCCCCCCCCCCATTGTGACACCCCCCTTTGAGTGCTTGGTGTTTTGTCCGGATCCAGCGTTTCTCTCAGTGCCCGGAGTGGGGTTTTGTAAGTTTCATTTTTGAGACCGTAGTATCAATGGTATCATAGACCTTGTTTCATGGGGGGTGGCTCTGCTTTTGCAACTGGAATTGCTCCACCACCTCCTTTTGCCGTGGAGGGCATGGTTGGCCTTATGTGGCATTATTCTGCCCGTGTATGGCTTTCAGCAGCATTTGGGGATTTGCTCAGCAGGAGGGTCCTTTTTCTGTGTAAGACTTTGCAAGTCAGCCGAGCCTGCCCAATGGTTCACAACAAGAAAAAGAAGCAAGAAGGCTTCATTCAAAGGAAACACTTGGCGAGGGTTGATGAATTATAGTGAAAGCCAGATAGAGATTCACGGGGGCGTCCCAATTCCCTGAACGAAGTATACGTTTTTCGCGCATGTATTCCGCAAGGTACAACTCTCCTTAGTTGCACAGTGGTGTCATAGTGAACATTGAAACCATAAACTAGGTCCTCCAGTAGAGAGGTTAGAATAAGGGTACCCTTTTTCCCCACCCGGCAGGAAGGGGTTGTTAGATTTGAAGTAGAATCCACGTTTGCGATGCTGCTACACCACACCCTCCTGCCAGAGAGGATCCCGCCCAGTATCCCGCCAGAGGGGTCCGCCAGTGGATCCCGCCCAGTATCCCGCCAGAGTATCCCGCCAGAGTGGTCCACCAGTGGATCCCGCCCAGTATCCCGCCAGAAGAGTCCGCCAGTGGATCCCGCCCAGTATCCCGCCAGACAAGTCCGCCCGTCGCAGTATCCCGCCAGAGTGGTCCGCCAGTGGATCCCGCCCAGTTTCCCGCCAGAGGATTCCACCAGTGGATCCTGCCCAGTATCCCGCCGAAGGTAGGACGGAGCTTAGTGGTTGCCCGCCGGCAGCCCGCCCAAACCCCAGCCAAACGCAGCCTGAGCAACTTCCACCTTGTGATCCAAAAGGTCTGCGCTTCCAAGGTTGGCAGGGGAAAAGGTGGACCCATTTTTTGGCCGATCAAGTTGCTGGTGTGGAGGGTGGGGATGGTTCGAAGCGATGTAATTTCTCTAGCTTATTTTAGTAGGTGAATCCTCCCCCAAAAAAGGGTAAAAGGGCACTACTGGGGGACCTAGATAAACCAATCTTTCGTTTGGCTGATGTGAGAAGGGAACCACGTCACGGAAGGGCGCCATAGGGCAACCGCAGAAGTTTTTTGTTTTTCCTCCGGCAAACTGGGGGTGGGGGGGATGGTGGTATCGGAGCCATCCTAGTTTTTCCCACCATGCGATTGTGTATGTTTTGAGGGTAGGTTGAAAGGGAAGCCGAAGAGAAGCCATTCATTTGGGGGAGTCTCACTTTGAAACACCCGCGTGTTGCCGGCTTTGACCCACCGATAGAAAGCAGCCTCCTCCTTTTCGCATCGCTCGCGGCCAGTGGAAACATATGCCAGCGTCGGCTGGCGCTGAGTACAGTTGCACACGTCGCCCTGCCCGCCTCTCCACAGAGATCCTATTGAGCACCTTAAAAGATACATTTTGCCCATTTGAAACATGTTGCTTTTTGAACACCAACATAAAGAGAAACAACACCATTTACAAGGCAATGTTCAGGTGTATAATGTAAGGATCCCTATCGAGCCTAATGTTGATGTTGACCCCACAGTACTTAACCGCCTTTTAAAGAATAGGGTGGCACGGGAGGCTTGTGGGGCTGATGTTTCAAGAGTAGTTTTTGCCGCGACTCGACGTGTTTCGGCATTGTTTCAGTTGCAAGGGCTTTGGCAATTGAGCAGCTCTGGCCTATTCCTGCCAGCTTTCCTCAGCCCGGGATGGAGTTCAGCTTGCACCCGGGCAAGGACTCTCAGCACGCTCATGCACACGTACACACGTACACACATTCACGGTATGAGTCTGTTTTCCACGTCTGTTCGACTATTGGAGTCGGCCTTTGGGCCGGAGCCAAACTGCCTGGCCGGCTTTCTGCCGTTCCAAGCCGCATAGGCCGGGGGCCCACGGACCGTCCCGCAGTGGTGGCGGGGCCCCAATCGTTCGATTCGAGCTTGAGGACTTGGGGGCACCGAATCGCGCCGCGAAAGAAACCCGAGACCGAGCACCGGGCATGAGAAAGGTGGAGCCCAAAAATCGGGTCATCAGATCATGCCGTTTTGTTCAAAAAAAGAGCCTGTCATTTGTTGAATTGAGCTATGGCCAGTCGAGAAGTTGACGTCTGCTCAACACGCATCATTCGGTTGATTGAAGTGACGGTTCAAGGGTCTTGACAGTGCATGGATCATTGATACATGCTGGCTCTTTCGAGTTGAATGGGTGTCGCTCGTGATTTTGGAGGATTCCCACGGTGAAACGTTGGTGAAGCGCGCCGGACTCCCAACTCCTCTGGCCGAACAATCTATGCGGCATGGCCTGGGATGGCAAGCCGGAAGGACAGGAGTCAAAGCACGACGCAAGAGCCGAGCGCAGAAAAATCAGATAGTGCTGCGGGTGGCCTGAATCCCACAGAATCAAGGGATTCACCTATCCCAGGTCAGCCACAATCAAAACCCGGGTAGATGAAGGTTAGTAAGGGACTATCCCAACCATAAATAGCTGCGGCCGCCTTCTTAATTCTTTACATGGTTCGGGGTAAACCATTTTTGTACCGAGTTTTGATTATGACTCCGGTGGTGCAGGATTCGTCCACACTGTAGATGCTGTACCATATTATAGGTGCGATTTGGCCCTTGGGAGATTGCGTGTCGACTTGTTTGACACGGGGTGACCCAGCGAACTGCTTGCCATGAACGTTGACCTCTGATCAGGTGGATTCATGGGAGAGCTGCATTTGTCGTCCCCTCAAATGAAGCTATGGAGCCTAACCCTGAGCACGCATTTTCTTTTGCGAGTGATTCGTTTCTTCCATCTGACCGATTCATTCCTCGGGGCTGAAGAAAGGAGGTCACCACTATGTGAGGCTGAGGGATGAGCTCGCTGCATGTTGGACCTTGGACCTTCCATCAAATCGGGCAAACATGCTAGAGCCACCCAACGGATGTCCTGTTCCAAACCCCACGTGCACAAGCATGCTGCTTGAAGGGCTTGGACGAAGTCCTGTCTGTTGCCTGCGGTTTGCCAGGCTTCTCAAAGCTTGTTTGGAGGGGTTCTCTCGCTCAAAGGCAACCAGGGACTGACTCTGCGGCGCGGTTCGCACCCGGATGTCTCCCTAAGGCCAGTCCAGTGACTTCTGTTTGATGACCCTCCTGAAGCTCAATTGGCCTGCCCGATTCTTTGATTTCCCACGTGGGAAAATCCTCCCGCCGAAGCCCTTTTCTCTTGGGGGGGGTCCAAAGCTGGAGACACAGCGAGAATTACACGTTGTCTTGGCTTCTCGTTGGAAAGGGGGGATCCTGGGTTCACAGCCAACAGCGGATCCCTGCCAGCTGGAGGACTCCGCTTGAAGGGCGATTGAAGGGGAAGAGAAGGCCAAGAGGAAGCCAGGCAAAGGGTTTGTATCCATTTGTCCTTTTGTGTTGCACGGTGTTCCTTTCGTTGTTTTTGCCTTTTTTCCATGCCCCTGCGGGGGAAGGGGGGGGGGTCGGCCGAAAACACCAGGTGAACTTTGGTGGTTTGGATTGGTGGAGTTGGATTTGAACCCCTGGTTCTTGTGGAGGGTAACGGGGAAACTACCCAGCACCTATATAACCACCCGACCAGCAAACCAAACCGCCACACCATCCAACCACCAAACCACCCAACGACCCAACCACCAAACAACAAACGGACCCAACTACCAAACCACCAAACAACCAAACGACGCAATGACCAAGCCACCAAACGACCCAACCCACCAAACGACCCAACCACCAAACCAACCACCCACCCAACCACCCAACCACCAAACGACCCAACCACCCAACCACCAACCAACCACCCACCCAACCACCCAACCACCAACCAACCACCCACCCAACCACCCACCCAACCAACCCACCCAACCAACCAACCCACCAGGTTGCCGAGTCGACCTCAGGCCGCTGCGGGTTTTCGGTGCTGTCCATTGACGCGGAGGGCTTCGATCTGGCGCTCTTTGTGCGGATCCACGAGAGGGGCTGCCGCTTCGAGGCGGATTCGGGCGGGGCTGTGGGGGGGCTGTGGGGGGCTGTGGGATGCGGGGTGGTGAGGTCGTCGTCTGTTTGCTTAGGGGTATTTGAAGTGTGTTAGTTACCACCGGTGGTTTCAAAGGGAACATATCACTACTGGACATATGCTTTTTTTTTGCCAGGCGGGAGGAGGGGAGTGGCGGTAGGTGAGGATGAGGCTTGGAGGGTGTGAATGGGGTCTCGGCAAATCGATCTGGCGAGCTCACTGCTTCGAGAAGGCGAAAACTCGATGAGAAGTTTGAAGGGGGGTCCTCTTGAACTTAGGAGCGGGAACTCAAAGAGAAGCCACAGATTTTTGAGAGTTTCCACTGTTTTCCTTCCGGCTCTGCAGTGTCACCATGGGTTTCTTTCTGCTTCTTTCGCGGCTTCCGGAACTCTACATATGGAAGCAACATCTCTAGCAGTTTGGAAGGAAGCCAAGGAGCCGGGGGGGGGGGGGATCCGAATCAAGTTCCAGTTTTGGGAGTGCTGCAAGGACTTGGTAGTTCCCTGAGTTGCCTTTGATGGGGGCTGGCTGCATTTGGGTTCCCGAAACAAGGTGGTGATCCTCGAGATCTCGGAGAAGCAACGCCCTCACGTGATCTCCCTGGGCTACAAGGAGAGATTGTTGATTCACCAAGTCGGGAACCCCCCCCACCAACACTTCCCCCCCCCAAAAAAAAAGTTAAGATCACGTTGGGGCTGGCAACGCTAGTTGGGCTTAATTAAGCCAAATTAAGCAAATTTCATATTTGGATGGGACCCACCCCAGGACCCCCCAAGGAAGTAAAAGGGCGGCCCCGAAGATGTCCAAAATTCTGGACCTGTATTTGGTCGCTAGAACTTAGGTTGCGAAGATCTCAAAGTGTCCACACCTGTTTCTCCGTGCAAAAGTCGTTTATGCGCCCCAACACAATATGTTTCGTCATCCAGGCACCGGCCGCGAACGGCAAACCCACAAAGAGTTGTTACAATGGTCGATTAGACTTGAACATAGGCCCAACCTTGGAGCCCAGCCTTTCGCGAGTACTAAAATTACCAGCGCTGGACGCCACAAAGAAAAACACACGCCGACCCGTGTTCCAGGCCAAACGATTGTTAGGCGTCGGAGGCCCGCTTTTGGACGGATTCGTCATTCAGTTGAACGGCTAGTTTAAGGGTTTAAGATGTCCAACACATTCGCAAAGTAAAAGTCATTATTGAAACGGCAGAAAAGGCGTTATCCAGAAACACTTGTCTTGTCCCACTTACTTTCAAGGAGGGTTGTGGAATTCCACTCTTTGCAGACCCGGCATGGTACTTGCGGAATATCATTGCCCTCTTTGCGAAATGCTTGATTTGATTGGATTGGAAACCCTGGGAAGACTTGGATTGAAGCTGCTTTTGCCGGAGCCCTTTAATGCCTGACTGATTGGCAAATTTGTGGCAGATCCATGGGCTGATTGGCTGGCAAGTTGGGTTTCTCGAAAATAGCTTGATGGGATTGGTTGGGATTGGTTGATGCTTTGCTAGATTGGATGAAATCGCGCATTGCTAGCTTCGTTTCTGTTGGCTGACGTGTTCTGAAGGGCCTTCCGGAAGCAAAGATCGAATGTCACAGAAGATGGGACAGAGCAGTCACTTGGTGGTCATGGTCTTTGCTCTCGTTTGGGCCGAAGTTCTGAAACGGTTCAGAGGTGTGTGTGTCGCTTTCCTGCTGAAAACCGGGCTTCGAGGTTCCCTGAGGCCAAAAAAGCCATGATGTTCCCTTGTGACTATAGAATGATCCTCAAGGCTGGGAGCTAGCGAGGTGGTGCCAAGCTCCATGGACAAGCGATTGAATCAAGTCGCGTCCAGGAGATCTTGCGCTCGGGCTACAACATGGTCTTCGTCCCCAAAGCCGAGCGATCTGCGTAGAGAAAAAGAAGAAAAGCGGCCCAGGGACTGCCTAGGTGCTCGTTTTGACGCGATCAATTGCTGGTACGGGTTGTCATGAGTTCGTATCGAGTATATCAATGATGACTCAACTCAGGTAATGTCACCTGGACCTGTTCTTTCCAGATTCTTTCGGCAGGTGAGGTGTTCTTGCAGTTGGGTGAACTACCCTAACGAAGACAACTGTGCCGTCCCAATAAATTGTCACCCTGGTGCACACGGTTCCTTCCAAACATAAATGCGGAGTGAAGGTAGCCTCTTGTCCAAGAGGCTTTGCTTCCGGTTGTATTTAGGGGGGTCTGAAGGCCAGAAAAAAAGGGGGGGGGATGTCCACAGATGCATTTTGCAGAAGTTTGAAAACGGCTGGCTCGATTCCCTGGGTTCCTCTCGAGCTTTTCCTGAGATGGAAACCCACACCCTGAGAGGCGAGCACTTACCGCTAGATCTCGATCTGAATGAGGAGTCCAAAACCTGTTTTCAGATTCCATTACTAGGTCCCCCAGTAGTGCCCTTTTGCCCATTTTTGGGGGAGGGTTCCCTTACTAAAATAGACTACAGAAAAAAAAGTACCCCCGTTCTAACCTCTCTACTGGAGGACCTAGCTTATATACTCTTGTTGGTTTGAAGGAAGCCAGGTATCCAGGCGTTCCTCGTTTGCACCCCTGGTATCTTCGTCTTCCTTGGGTCTTTCCAAAAACATAATGTTGGACCTCCTTTATTAATAGTACTCTCTATTGTGGAAACTGCTTTTCTAATTCAGAATCCTGTGACCGTTTTAGGGGTTCTCTATTGTGGAAAGTTGTTTGCTGGAAACAGCACTGGGAAACATATGGGCAAATAACTTGGCAAACAAGTCGGGCAACAAAAACAGGCAACCAAATCCTGGCCAACATTGGGAAATTGTTTTCTTGAAGTGGTCCCCAAACCATCAAATTTAAGATACCTTCTTTACACAAAAAGTGCGGGCAAACAGTCACACAAAGGGGGGTGCCCACAAGAGGCCCAGATCCTCTTTAATGCGATTGTGTTGGGGTCCTCTTTAGTGTCTGGCTGGTTTCGGGGTTGCTGAACACTGAAAACCAAAGCCTCAGCCTTTTACTTTTAAAGAAGGGGACTCATCCTAAGCTCTCCCCAGCTCAAAGGTTAAAGGCCTGAGATCTAGGAAATCGATTTTGCAAGTTGTTCCCATCAAATTTAAGATAACTTCTTTACAAAAAAGTGCGGGCAAACAGTCACACAAAGGGTGCCCACAAGAGGCCCAGATCCTCTTTAATGCTACTGTTTTGGGGTCCTCTTTAGTGTCCAACTGGTTTTGGGGGTTGCTGAAAAAACGACCCTTGGCAATACTAAAGTGGAATTGGCAATACTAAAGTAAGTACTGGGGATCTGAGAGTCAGCCTTGGCAATACCAAAGTAGAATTGGCAATACTAAAGTAA
This sequence comes from Effrenium voratum, assembly GCA_963377175.1. NCBI lineage: Eukaryota > Dinophyceae > Suessiales > Symbiodiniaceae > Effrenium > Effrenium voratum. Next base: position 556,474 of record CAUJNA010003211.1, read on the forward strand.
GTACTGGGGATCTGAGAGTCAGCCTTGGCAATACTAAAGTAGAATTGGCAATGCTAAAGTAAGTACTGGGGTTCTGAGAGGGAGCTTTGGCAATACTAAAGTAGAATTGGCAATACCAAAGTATGTACTGCCCCTCCCGGACCCCCAGGATCTCACTAAAGAGAGCTGGTTCCACTGTTCCAGGTGGGGGGGGGGGTCACACTAAAGAGAGTCCAACATTAAGGGTCCGAGATGGGTGCACCAAAAGGGCAACCAGCTAAGGGGCACTTTTGAGCGAACCCCCATGATGAAGCTTCCTAAGGTGACCTCCACTGGTTTTCGGTTGGCGAAGTGTTGCAATTCACGCCGAACCCCATGGCCTTTGGGCGCTCAACCTCTGATGCCAGGAATCAGCTGGTCCTGGACCTTACCCGGGTTGAAGTGCAGGCCGAAAAAACGGCGAGCCGGCGAGCCGTTGGTTTGTGTCGTTTCTGTGGTCATAGACCTTTGATGAGCAGAGTTGTTTTTAGTGGATGAAGGTCCACATTTTGACGATTTGATAGGTTGACATGTCACCTGACGAGTGCTATTATGAAGGGGGGGTGAAAGATACGAAGCGTTGTTGCAAGGGACGTGTCTGACGGCTTGCGAAGCCCTGCGTGTCCAACAAATTGGCCAGGTCCCAAGATCCAACCCAGGGGGCCTCTTCAGGGCTCGTCCTTCCTTTTGGCCCCCCCGCTTTTGGAGCTGGAGCTGCCAATGTGTACCTCGTGCTGACAGGTTGCCAAAGTGCACGTTGTGGACCACTTGTACTCAAGAGTTGTGATTTTCCAGGTGAGCTGCCAAACTGCACTGCCCGTACTACGCTTGTACTGACCAGTGGCCGTTTTGCGCAGCCCTAAATGTGTTCCAGTCACGCTGTCGCGTAGGCGATTTGAGTGATCGCTTTTGGCGCAGGCATGGCATGGCGGAAGCAAGTAAACAAAATGACAAGGCCCGACAAAAACAAACACTGCCCATTGGAGTCCTTTTGAGGGTATTTTGGCTAGAAATAGATGGCACTGGTTTAGATTGGTTTCATTCCATTTACCAGGGCCATCTATTTTCCCAAAAGAACACCTATGACACTGCCCAGATGTTGCATTCCCAGTTGTTCGGTGGCATCCTCCAATTAGGTCCCTTTGGTTTGGCTACCAGAAGGCGTGGTCAACCTCAAAAGGGTTCCCTGTTTCCATCCGGGTCACTGAGCAAGTGGGCAGTGGGAGTTTGGCCCAAAGTACCAACGTTCATAGATTCATAGGTGTCCTTCTTGGTTGTCTTGCTGGAAATATTAGACGGCGATTCCTGGTTTACCTGGTGGTTTTTTCTCATCTGTCAGGGAACCCCATCTATCTCCCCTAAAGGGACACCTATGCCAACGTTCGTATGCCTTTTTGGAGCCAGCGTCCGTTGCTGCCAGGACTACATCATCGACGCGGTCAGCAAGGTGCAGCCCTCATGGGACCATCTGAAGATCTGTCAAAGCCACAGTCGTTCCTTTTACCCAGTTGCCCAGTGGTGACCTGTTTTAAGCTCAACCACCCAAAAAAAAGATGCCCTTTTTCTCCCCTGGCCACTGGGCATCTGAGTTTACGTCAGTTCGGTAGAAAATAGATGGGTGTGTTTGTTTTGGGACCCTTTCTGGTTGGTTTGAAGTGAAGCCAAGAGGAAAACCACCCTCTTTTGTTTTTTTTGGCGGGGGTTCCCTAAAAAAGACAAACCCGGATGGCCCTGGGTTCAGTTTCATTTTGCCAGAGCCATGGATTTGTCCAAAAACGGGTCAAAACACCTGGCTCAAGAAGTATCCCCCCAGCAAGTCAAATTAGACACCTGAATACGCTTTGGGGCTTCCCGGATGGAGTCCTGAAGCAATTGTTGGAGAGGACCCAGGACCAGCCAACGCCAGCCTTCGGGCCCGCAAAGATGCATGTTGGGCAGTACATTGTGTTCACAGCCCTGGCAAGGTGCGTGTTTGCGGAAGCACCCGTATTGCAGATCTTGGCGATGAAACAAACAATGGACATGTTTTGGCAAAGATGCGCCGCAGCAATGCTTGTCGTCTAGGGCCATTTGGTGAGGTATGGCAGGGCAGAATCATCAGAAGCAGGAGGGAAAATCTAGACGTACCTGACGGGAGGTCCTGAAAGCCCAGGTTCCTTTTTCGCGGGGAACTCGGAGTTTACCTCCCGAGCTTGGCAAATAGGCAAGGCGGGAAGGGTGGTTGTACGAATGAAATTCCGCCAACGTTTGGTGATCTCAAGACGTATGCCCACAAACAAGATGTTGGTAAAGATGTGGCTGTGGGTCAAAACCAATGGTCCCATTTGGGGGGTAGGTGCACCACCCATTTGAGTCTATTTTAGTGGGGATTGGGATGTTCACTAGGGGCACGATTAGGATTTGGACCCATGGCCATGTTAGGCTTGATGCCAGCTTCAGGTTGAAAGGGACCAAGTGGGAGTGACTTCCTGCCGTATCTCGGAGCCTTGTTGCACACTCGGCTGAGATCCTGAGCAGCGCCAACGTGGAGTACATCAAGTACCCCGGTTGCAGGAGAGTCTTCCGACGAGAGGATCCGGTGCCCATGGGGAAGTCAACCAGAGGCACTGGGCTCTTTATTTGAACACGGGATTTGGTGAAACGCAAAGCCTGGAACCCTAAAACCATGTCGGTTTTCCAACTAAAACACGGCTGTTCGCTAGCAATCACATGCCCCCCAAATTATGGAACTATGCTAAATCACTGAATAATAAGTTAATAAACCCATTGAGGAAGTAGAAACGATGGGTAGGCCCAGGTTCTCTTGTTCTCAGGGGGCGTTTCTCGAATCAAAGTAGCTATAGTCCACCTAACCAACAGTAGAATTGACAAGCCTCTGAGAACCTCGTGGTGGCGCTGCGCTGTCTGAAAGCGTAAGTCTCGCTATTCGTCAACGGGAAAGTCTTCATTTATATAGAAAACTGCATGAAGACCACTGGAGGAGAGATATACTACCTCAAGACTGCGGCAAGACTACCAGGACGCTACAGGAAGACTACAGGGGGACGATGGAAATACATGGGAAGTTGGGTAGACAACCGCTGAAACCACCGCAAACCAATAAAGAGGAAACTAACAACAACGGTCATAAGAATTGGAGCACCCTGTGGATTGCGATGTGCTCAACACTACTAAGGGGAGCGGGAAGGTTAGAAAGTTCAACCACTGCGCTTCCTGAGAGCCTGCCCTTTCGCATTTCAGGAATTCGTCAAGGCGAATCGTTTCACCCCGGTTGGGAGCCATTTCACGAAGCTTCAAGAAAAGGAGGATCGCGAGGCTACCTTTCCGAGGATGTGTTAGCGGGAAGCCCCAGAGACACCACTCAGGCTTAGGAGGCATACACGCACAAAACGATGTGTTCAATCGACTTGATACGCGACTTGCCGTATTCTTGCGTTTCCTTCTGGCTTCCCTTAGCTGACCTTTTCGACTTTTTGCCCCTTCAACCAGCGAACCAGCAACTTTTGACGGGGTTTTGAGACTGGCACAGTGAACACCAGCCCCAAGAAGGGGTTCCCTCACAGCGAGGTGGGACATGAACCGTGCCCTCACGGACGCATATTCTGCCGCGCTTCCGCCCGGAACCTCATGAACAGCGACTTCCGCGTTTTGGGGGGGGTCCGTTGGTTTTTGGTGTGGGCTTTCTGTTGAAGGCCAAGCTCGAGCAGGGCTCCTTTGCTACCGGGGTCACTAAGGGTTGGGCCAACTCATTGGGAGACCCACCTGCAAGAGAGGGGAATATGAGGAGTACAGCAGAGCATAAATTGGGAGACATACTTTGGAGGGCAGGTAGCAATGCATCTTGACACATGGAACCTGAAATGCAAGGTTCCTTGAAACTCAAACTTTGCCAACATAGCTAGCCTCGGACTACAAATTTCTGAGGGGGCAGGGGGGCAGGCGATTGAGGAACTGATAATAGCACTGATACTCTATCGTGCATGAGGGCGAAGGACTCTAAATGTTCCCTGCTCCATCCAAAAGGAAAAGGCTATTTGGTAGCGGATCTTTGGACTTTAACTTTTTGGTTGAAGAAGGTCGGACTCTCCATTGGACTCGCAAAAAGGTGAACACGCTTTGCATAGGAATGAACAGCAACCAAGCTGTTAACAATAGTGCCCGTAGCTCTTTTGACCATTTGGCACCTCATCGCTCTGTTCCATGCAGTGGAGATATGTTCACAAACACCCCAGTGAGCTTGTTCCTGATGCCCGAATGGTGCCGACGTCAGTTTGTGGATTCTTTCTTTGCACACCATTGGGTCAGAACATCCTTTAAAAGGACATGTCGGCAAGTGTGAGGGCTCCTTTGAAGGGGAGCAGGATCATGGCACGCACAAGAAGTCTTGACCATGACACGTCATGTCAGCATATGTCCATTTATCTCTCACATGTGATGATGATGACATAGCGCTGAAGCTTTTGGGGTCAAATGAGCCTTAGCGGGTGGGCCCTCGAACTCGCTCGCGAATTCCGTTTCTGGGGCACCGCATCCTGTGCCGGGTGTCCTTGGGGTGCCATTGCCCTGGTCATCGTCTGCGCCTTTGGGTGCGGTATCTTCATTGGCTTCTGCGTGGCGCTGGCCTTTGTCTCTACACACTGCAGGCAGGGGCTTGTCGTGGTTCTGCGGGGCTTGGCATCCGTGATCGGAGCTGGGCTGGTACCCCCGGCACCGCGTGCGGGCGCCAGACTGGCTGAGTATCACCGGGACCAGTAGCTGCAATCAGTGGGTGGGGCAGATCCAGTTGAGGAAAATCGCATTTTGTGTTGCCAATCTGGAACTGACTATTGCGGTGCGACAAGTGCCGCCAACTGATAGCTCTACTACTGTCAACGGGTTCGAGGTTTGTCAGATCTACTCCTCTTAGCTCCACACCGACAGGGGCTGACTCAGGGATACCACGAAGTTTGGAATCCACCCCCCTTGCTACCACCACTCCTCGCAGCTTGAAGCGTTTTTCCCTTCAGCCAGTTCAGCATTTGATCCGTCGTCTTCAAGGAAGTATCTTCTCACTGCGTGATTGTCAGAGCGGTGCCGACTTTCACCGGGGCACTGTCAGCCACGGCTTTCCTTTGCAAGCGAAGTGTGAAGCATTGTTGGTCGGGTCAGCCCGCCAACCATGACCGCAGCAGCTATGAGGCCCCTGGACCAGGGGGCCATCGAGGCATTGGCCGCGGAAGGGCGGAGCACCTTGAAGCCAATCTGGCTACCTATGCCCGAATCGGACGGCAGCCTCCAACGTGTTGCAATTTGCTGGTTGGTGCACACAAGGGCTGGAGGCTTCATGGTGTTCATTCCTGCGCAGGACGAGGTGCACGCGTTTCTGGATGGAGAAGATGCGAGGGCAGAGCCAACGGCCGAGCCTATTTTCCGGCCAGTCGAAGTCGTCTTTCTCAACACTCGTGGACGAGCGATCGGCGAAGGTCCGGGCTTCCTTGTCGATCTGGTTTGGGACGCCGCTCCACGTTTTGCCTATGTGCTGAGTTCTCGCAGCCGGGCTGTCCGAGAGCTGGAGTTTGTGCAGCCTCTGCTTGGCGATGTGCCTTGTCGCCCCCAGCATGCAGCAGTGTTAGCCGCTGCTCAGGCCTGGATTGCAGAAGACATGGCGGAGGACACTGCTCAGGAGTATCAGACTGCTGCAGAAGGAGAGCCGCTGGACGAGGAGGAGGAAGGCCAAGAGACTCCGGAGAGGGCGGATGCCACGGACGACAGAGCTCAACTGCTGGCTCGCATAGCAGCTCTGGAGGCCGAAGCCAGGCGGGCCAACCGTCCAGTCCCAGCAGAATCTCCCAAGCCTGCTCCTCAGGCGAATCTGCTGAAGGGACGCGCGCTGTTCCCAGACGGCCCAGCAGAAGGCCAGTTGACCGAGCAGCAGTGGACACGGTTGAGCAGATTGGCAGGTCCACCGCCAACAAAGCCAGCGGGGCAAGCCAGAGATCGCGGTTTGAAACCTCTGACCGTTTTGCAGGAGAATCTCTACGCCGAGGTCGAAAAAGAGGCCGAAGACCCAGAGATCACGGACCAGATTCTTCAGTCCCTCACAGACCAGAAGTTGGATCCTTTGCAGCAGATGATGATGCTGCAGCTTCAACAGAACTCCATGTTGTTGAAAAAACTGGTGTCCAACAAGCAGACGGACCCCATCCTCGGTGCTCTTTCCGGCGGAGGGGACAGCGGCAGCGCCAGCAGCTCAGGCGTCAAAGGATGCTTAGCCAGGGATGCGTTTTTGCGCACGTCATCAGATCTGGTGAAACTGGGGGAAGTGGTTCGAGCAAACGCCTTGGCCGAGCTAGGCATGAGTGCCAGCCGGGAAGATGGCAGTGTGATGAGGCGTTACGTGGAACGCCGGATGCCGCTTCTGGAGAACCGCTTGCTGGCGCATTTTGCAGTGCTCATCGCAGAGGGCTGGGACATTGCCTACCAGAGCGGGAATGCCGAGATGCTCAGGTTCTTAGGCAAGATGGCAATTTTCACGGAGCAGACTGCTTTGGACCGGGGCCGGTTGCAGCTCAGTTGGCTGTTGACCGGCTACACAGAGCCAAACCAGGCGATGCTGTTCTCTGTGAAGAATGCTCCAGGGCTGAAACCATTCAGCCGCCTCGCTTCGCCGGCGTGGGTCTCAGCAAATCTGGCCTATCTCAAGGACTTGGACTATGCAGAGGGCCGGCTCGCGGCGTTGCAGAAGAACCATTCCAAGGCATCCCCGGAAACGGCAGAGGAGAAGGACAAGAAGCCCAAGATCAAAGGCAAAGGCAAAGGCAAGAGCAGAGGGGGCCGAGGCAGCGCAGAGGCGGAGACACCCGCTTCAGAGGCGTGACGCTGGAATCCATTCCCGAAGCGGAAGATGCAGAGGTCCTAATTTCGTCACCTATGAGCATGGGAGCGTGCAGTCTCTTGGCTGATAGTGGCGAAAGGGGCCCCAGTTTTTCCAGTCCCGTTGACGTCCGTGGGAAAAAAAATCAAAGCCCCTGCACAGCTTCCCCGCCAGCTGGTCAAAAGGGTAATACCAGTAAGGGTAAGAAATCCTCATGCTCTCGAGCAAAGGGGCCGAGAGTTGCCCAGAGTGTTCGTGCAGGCAGGGTTGATAAAGAGTTATCTAGACAGCCTTCGCTCCCGGATTTGCATAACCCTGAAGTTGGCCTTGATCCCTTAAGGTTAATTATCCACGCATGTGATATCTTTACTAGCTGCAGAACTGGTTTAGGCCATTTCGCAATGCTGAGTCTTCAAGACTCGCGCACCCGTCTCGTGCAGAGGGACAATCATGTCCCTCTTTGGCCCGTGCCCCCACCCAGGTGGCGTTGGTCGGGTAGCGATCACTTGGGACCTCGGCGTCGTAAGAGGCGTCGGAAGCTTGAACTGAGGCACCGCTTGTTGCAGCTCATAGTGTGGGCTCTCAATTGGGAGACTCTGGGCCATCCGGTCCGACCTCCCGTGCATGCTTGTATCGGTAGTCATATCACTCCAGCCCAGCATGATATCCTCGAGCGGTTGGACTACTCGTCCATGACCGGTTTCAGCAGTGGTGACTTGGGCAGGTCTGCCGAAAAGTTCCAAGATTTGATCCGTTGCATTCAGGAACTCCCTCAGCAGGAGCCGGGGTTGGAGGACCTAGAGCAAATCAGCATGGCAATTTTGTCTGATTTTGATCCCTACAGTTCGCATTTTGCTAGAAAGGACTGTAGATCTGAAGCAGCTGTCGATCCGCCTTTAAGCCACTGCGGTACAGATACCGATGTTCGCGTTGAGCTACCTTTGACTAGCTCACGCCCGGTGGTTTCAGACCGTGTCAAATGGGAGTATGCGCCGTCGTTTGATGCAGCACCGTTCCTCAGCAATCCTTTGATTCGATCAGCTTATCTTGATCCAGAAGTTTTGAGAAAGCCCATCGAACAGTGGGAGCATTTCCTGCCGGGTAAAGTGTTTTGCACCAAGGAGGAACTTTTGAAGCTGACACAGCGATGGGATGACCTCGGGGCCTGCTGCTTGGTCCCAGCCGAGGCGAAAAATATGGATGAGGCGGTGGGTCTGTTCTGCGTCCCAAAGGACCAAAATTTTGACAGGCTGATCATCAACCCAAAGGTCATCAATGGTAGAATGCACTCCATCAGCGATTTCACTCGCAGCCTTGCCCCAGGGGCCATGTTGGGCCTGTTGAACTTGAAAGAGGACGAGGTCTTCAGATTTTCAGCAGATGATCTGTCAGATTTCTATTACACTTTCAAAGTTTCCAAAGCCCGTGCCTTCAGGAATTGTGTTCGGTTTGTGTTCACAGCTGATGAAGTGTCCCATCTCAAATGTTTTGATCCGACGTTGCCTCATACCCATTATTTAGTGGCTTTGCAGACCCTAGCGATGGGTGATTCCTTAGCTGTGGAAATAGCACAGCAAGCCCACTTCAATGTGTTGCGGTATCTTTGCGGTTCCATGCTCCCATCTGAAACCATGAAGTATCGAGAGCCATGTCCGAGGAGTGATTTCGTCGAGCTTCTTGCAATCGACGACCATGTAGGTGTTCAAAAGGTTCCCAAGACTAAGCTTGCAGATAATCCTCCTCTTCGTGATACGGTTGTGTTCAATGCGGCTGAGAAAGCCTACAAGAACATTGGCTTGGTTCAGCATGAGCGGAAACGTAAGCGGAACGAGACCTCCGGTACCATACTTGGTTGTGATTTCGATGGTGTCACAGGCAGAACCATGGCCCCACGAAATCGTATCGCCATCTTGTGCCTCATCAGTTTGACCATAAGTCGGCTTGGAGCATGCACCCCCAAGCTCCTTGCTATGGTCACTGGTTGTTGGGTACATGTGCTCTTGTATCGGCGAGTCATGTTTGCCTTGATGGATGCTTTGTTCCATGAAGGGCGAGGGTTACCGTCTAACAAAGTGTTCCCTCTGAGTAGGCAAGCCAGGAACGAATTGCAGGTGCTAGGGATTCTAGGCCCCTTAGCCCAGACCGACCTCCGCGTTTCCTATTCTACAAATCTGTTCACCACGGACGCCAGTCCTGATGGTGGAGCTGTTTGCGTGGCTCCCGTAGGCGCAAGCGTGACCCAGGAGTTGTGGCGACATGCCGAGCAGAAAGGGTTCCACACCCGTTTGCAAAGCCCTGTGTCAGCATACCTCGAGGAGAAAGGGTTGAGATCTGAAGCTGCTGAGCAATTTTACGACCATCACAGAATCCCAGAGACCACTGAATTTTCCGACCTGGTGCCCAGTAGTCTGCACGAAGGGGTTCTTTTTGATTGCGTCGAAATTTTTAGAGGGACGGGTGCGTGGTCTGAAGCTCACCAGCAAATGGGCCTCCGCGTGCATGATGGCATTGGTTGCAACGGCAAGCGGCTGAGAGTCGCTGACCTGACAAGCGATCAGACTGCTCGAGAGCTGATCTCCCTGGCTGCGCGCCGGGTGGTGCGTGAGTGGCATTGCGGGGTGCCTTGTCCATCTTTTGGCACACTGAGACGGCCGCAGGTCAGGTCCAAGGCTTGCCCTTTTGGTTTTAACCCTGCTGATCCCTACACCGCGTACCATAATAAGTTAGCCCAGAGAGCCTGTTTCATCATGACCATTGCACTCTCGCTCGGTCAGTACATCAGCGTCGAGCAACCCAGAGGTTCCAGATTGTTTCTTTTGCATTGCTACAAGGTCCTCTGCATGATGGGCTGTGTAATCTCTCATTATAGCTTTGCTCCTACGGCAGTGCTTTCCAAAGAGGATCAAAATGGTCCATAATAAACCCTGGTTAGTTCCCCTCTCTAGCAGATGCGCGTGTGCCGAACGGCACTTCGTCATCAAGGGCACTTTCACAAAAGCGTCAATCCAAGAGTTTGAAGCCAGGTGCCAACCCAGTTCGCAGGTTGTCTACGGCCGTTCGCCACGCCCAGGTGACAGAATCTCTACGTTTTCTGGCACGTACCCCCAGCTGTTGATGTGCCGGATGGCTAGCGGCAGTCTGGCAGCGGCAAAGGGTCATTGCCTGAAGATCCCTGAAGCTGCCTACAAAGCCACTCGCCAAGAATTAGGGCTCCTTCCTGGCGAAATAAGTAGAGCTGTTAAAGTGGAGCAAGAATTCCCCTTGCGACCCTGGCACGAAGACCCAGAGTGGATTGAAGAACTTTGTGAGTCAGCAGATTTTATAGAGATGTTTCGTTTCAAATTCAAGGTCCCCGGCCACATAAATGTGAATGAAACACGGACGTACAAAACGTGGCTGAAGGCCATGAGCAAGCGTGAGCCTGACAGCCGCTTCGTGGGCCTTTTGGACAGCAGAGTTTGCATTGGTGCTAGCGCCAAGGGACGCTCGAGTTCGTTTGCGCTGAGTCGTGTGCTCCAAGGCTGCGTAGCTTATTCCCTGGGTTCAGGTTTGTACACTGGACTATTGCACTGCGGGTCAAAGTTCAACCGTGCTGACGAGCCATCCCGCGGCCGGCCAGTGCGCCCTGCTTCAAAGGATTTTCCTGAATGGTTGAAGCAGCTGCAGCAAGCCAACCCGCAGATGTTTGACCGAGTTCGTCAGTCTGCTCGGTACAGCAAAAATCCCGCTCGCTGGCTGAGATGTTTGTTGTTGTTGGCTGGTGACATTGAAAGAAACCCAGGTCCCGGCTTGACGCGCGATCGCGTCCCAAGGGGCCCGATGGACATGGGAGTTGGCTTTGCTCCAGCCACGGCGGACCGAATGGCCAAATGCCTTGCTGCCTTCCAAGAATGGTTGACTGCAGAACATGGTTTGGACTGGGCGGCTGTCTCGACCAATGCAAAAGCCACGGCCATGGCTCTTCGTGGCTACGGCCTGTACTGCTTTGCTCAGGGCTTGCCTAGGTACATGTTTGTGTATGCCATCACTGCCGTTCAGGATATTCTGCCGTTTTGCAAGTCTCAGATGCATGTCGCGTGGCAAGTTGATCGCAAATGGCAAGTGCATGAGCCGGGACAGTGCCGAGCTGTCCTTCCAGCCTTAGCCATCAGAGCTGCGATTTGTCTGGCGGCGATGTGGGACTGGATGCCGTGGGTCGGGATAGTGTTGCTAGGGTTTGCAGCAATGTTGCACCCTGCAGAAATGCTGAATCTGACTCGGGCTGATCTGGTCTTCCCTCGAGACCTGGATTTTGACATGGACTGCATGTTCCTGCACATCCGAAATCCCAAGACAGCTCGTTTCGCCCGACGACAACACGGTCGGATCGACGACAGTTTCATCATTTGGGTCTGCGAGAGTTTGTTTTTCGATTTACAGCTGCATGAGAAGTTGTATCCTGGAACAGCCTATGGGTTCCGACGACAATGGAACCATATCATGGCACGGCTTAGCATTCCTCACAGTCAAGCCTCTCGAGGGGCTACACCCGGTGTGCTCCGCGGCAGCGGGGCAACTTTTCTGTACGCTGTTTCCGAAGATGTGCAATGGATTGCGTGGAGAGGCAGATGGTCACGGACTCGCACGTTAGAATTCTACTTGCAGGAAGTGGCAGCGCAGCTGCTGCTTCATCAACTGAGTCCTTGTGCCAGACAGACACTGCGCGAGTTTGACGCAGCGTCAAAAGCCGTCCTCTCCTCAAAGGTCACTTGCGGTGCAGAATCGAAGAAGCGGAAGTGATAATTCTTCATCTCAAGCTTGATCTGCCGATGGTGTGAAGTTGGAAGTGTACATGTGGTCGCTCTGATCACAATGATCTGAGCTTTGCCTTTGAGTCGAGGCGCAATGGAAATCTTGGCAGCATCGGGTGCAAAATGAGAGATGTCCATTTATCTCTCACATGTGATGATGATGACATGGCGCTGAAGCTTTTGGGGCCCACCCAGCCCGGCCCTCGTTGAGCTGCAGGCAGAAGTGATAATTCTTCATCTCAAGCTTGATCTGCCGATGGTGTGAAGTTGGAAGTGTACATGTGGTCGCTCTGATCACAATGATCTGAGCTTTGCCTTTGAGTCGAGGCGCAATGGAAATCTTGGCAGCATCGGGTGCAAAATGAGAGATATATATATATATATGGCTTGCCTATCAGTCCGAATGGCGCCAATACCCCAGTTGGTGGTTTGGGTCGGAAATCTAGTGATTCGAACCCCCGGTTCCTTCTCAAATCAAACGGGAACGTACATTGCCCCCTAACGTCCAAACCACCAAACCAATGCACCAAACCAATGCACCAAACCAGGTGAGCCCGTCAGCATATCATATCGGGTCATAGTGACTTGGAACCGACAGCCAGTTGCTTAGTTTGGTTGACTGGCTGCCTGGCTGGCTGGTCGCTTGGTGCGGTTCCTTGCTTTGTTGAGTTGGCTGTGTGTTAGGACTACAAACAAGCAGCTTGATAGCCTCTATGGCTACCACATTGTCTGTGGTTCCCATCAAACCCCAGGAATACCGGGTGGCAGGTGAACACAGGTTGGAAAGAATGGGGAACCACCTCTGCGTCTCCTGTGCGTGGCCGCGGTAGTCCTACCAGCCGTTTGCCCTGGACGTTGTTTGGCTGAAACCAGAGAGGCACCACGCCTGCCACTTCAGGCCCCGGCAGCAAGGAGAGGCGAGCAACTCGGAGTGGGGCTTTTTTGGGGCGCAGGGCCGCGGTTGGCGTCTCATGGAGATAAGGTGCATTTTGCCTGGTTGCTGGGACTTTATTTTTTTGCAAACTGATGGGTTTTCCATTGCACCACAAAAAGTTAAACTTTGGGAGCAGAAAGCAACCGAGGATGTATATGTCATTTACTGCGACATGGTAACTTTCCACTGTTTGCCCAGTTTCAAAGGCAATCCCAAAAAGTAAACATGCTGTGTTCGTTACGTCAACCCCTCTTCCATTGTCGCTCCAGGATCAAACACAATGATGCATTGGCTGTCTTTGTTGCAAGTGAGATGATGCACCAACAACTGAGACTCAGGCGGATGTCTTAAGCCTCAGAAGTCGAAGGTTGCCGCACCTTGGTTCATGGCCACTTGGATATTATCAATATGTTAGTTGCATCTCATGCACTGGCCCCAAGGTTATCCTGTGTACAGCGTTGTAGCAGTTTACCTTGCCAGCGTATTCTGCGGCATTGAGCGGGCGTACACACATAGACAAACAAATAAACCGGTGTACATCAAATAGCACAAATGAATGCATACAGAAATTAATAGATCAATCAGCTCATAAAATACACATTAGTAAATACAGGAATACATCTTGGTCAATTGAGGTTATATCCCCCAATTGCCGTCCGGGGCAGTGGCTTGGGGACGGGGAACCCTAAGAGAGCGCCCTCCCACAAACACAGGAATCGCTTTGCAACCGGGAAGTTGTTCTTCAAAGGTTGACGAACATCGATGTTTGCCCATGCGACATATTCACTGCTCCACGTCTATCCTTTGTGACCAGCACAGTGTTCCTTCCCAAGTTAGCGGGTGAGCTGTGTGCTACTCAGGTGGAAACTTGCTTCGCACAGGATTTATCAATGTTTTAACTTCTTGCTGAGGTAGGTTGCACTGCCTGTTGACCGGCCGCTTACAGACGTCTATGCAAGTATACATACATATCTAGATATAGATGCGCGTATACACACATATATATATATATATATATCGTAAAACAATGTAACATATATATACGGCAGTCTGTGACCTCACCCATGACGCACCTCTTCAAAAGATAGCCCAATATCGTGAAATTGGAGAGTCATTCAATTCTTTCAGGGGAGACGCTGTGTCAACATCTTTTCGTCGTTTGATATGGCAACGTCGCGGACTGAGATTGAATCTATAGATCCACTTGACCCCAGGCAACCAAATCAAGACCCAGAAGCATGGAGGTGTTTCGAAGATTGATGGAACGCACTAGTGCTGTTAATCAACAAGAATACCGTGGCTGGACAATATGCTGCACCAGTTGGAATAGATGAAACCCTATACTGGGACAACCGCTACCGACTGGTGTGAAGTATATTTATGTCCAGCCACATCGTGTACTCAATTGGCAGGCAGCGTATTTTTCAGTTTTTGTTCGGCAGCATTCCCCTTGTTTGGGTTCAGGTCTACCACCGATACGTGCTCGGCCTCTACCGCGTCTTCGAGGCTCCGAGACGATCCGGGGGACCCCTTTTGCTTCGAGTCAACAGAGGTGTTCGCGAGTTCTGGGTTGCCATGTCCATATCCTCTGCTTGGTTGGAGTTGCCTAAGCGGCCTAAGCGGCCTAAGCGGAGCCAAAGATGTTTTACAGTTTCAAGGGGAAATAGGTCCAAGGGCAAAAGCGTTCCTTGCAATCAGTACATCATCACACTTCCTTTGTCCTCAAGATGCCTTTGATTGCTCTCCTTGTGCATCCATGAGAAAATACTTTCGGGGAACTGCCTGTAGAATCCACAGGTGGGGCATTCGGACGATGTTCGCAGATTCACACGAGCATGCTTGGCAATCAACATTAGGCCTATTGATTTGCAGTTGACCTTTGCCTCTCTTGCAACGTGTGTAGAGTCGCCTTGTTCTGTCCAACTATTCAGCCAGAAGTTGCAGGAGTGCTTGTTCAAGTGTCCTTGACTCTATTTCCATCCAAGCCTACTTTGAAGACATGACTTATCATGACCTGTATTTTCACCATGTCGAACAGAAGACAAATTGGATACTCCCGCTCTGTGTTGAACACGACCTGAAGAAACGTGCCGAAGATGGGGACGAGCTCACTGAGAGGCCGTGAAGAGAGTCTTTCCTGGGGGTTCTTGATGAAGGCAGGCCTGTGGAAGACTATTTTCCTCTTAAGGATCTGGTTGGTTCCATGGCAGCGAGTACGGGGACATTGATCCTCTACCATGGTCAAACAAAGCATCTTAAGCTGCATGTGCATCCTTTGTGCAGTCCTTTTTGAACTAAGCTCACTAAAGGGGTTGAACTCGGCTCGGGCCACATGATGACGATTCCTGGGGAATGTATGTTTGTTATGTTTGTTTGTGTTTGAACCATTATAAGTCAACAGTTTTGCTAAACCCTTATACGTTGTCCAGCCCATTTTCCAAGCACTCGAGCCTCGTTTCCAGCCCAT
Source organism: Effrenium voratum (assembly GCA_963377175.1). NCBI lineage: Eukaryota > Dinophyceae > Suessiales > Symbiodiniaceae > Effrenium > Effrenium voratum. The sequence continues at coordinate 571,536 of CAUJNA010003211.1, forward strand.
TTTCCGGCTGCCAGGCTCCGCGAGGTTCTGGAAAGGCTTACAAATATGCCGGTTGGTGCTCAGCAACCTCAACTAGGTCCCCAGTAGTGCCCTTTTACCATTTCTTTTTTGGGGGAGGGTTCCCGTACAAGAATAGACTACAGAAAAAAGGTAGCCTTATTCTGACCTCTCTACTGGAGGACCTAGTCAAAATCAAAAGTCGGGAGCCCCTCCTGAAAAGGCTTGAACATGTCAACACCCGATTTTAAAGCACACACCACCCCTCTTGACTGCCACGTTGCCCGGCGACTGCCAGCCAACAAACTTTAGAGCCCCCTTGGATGAAGGACATCGCCCTTCACCCACCCAAACGAATTGACAACGTTTTTGCAAACTCATTGCAAATACTTGTTGCAGCCCCAAGCATCGCAATTCCAAGTTGATTTGGATCCGACAAAGAAACGCCAGACAAGTTAGCCAGAAGGACTGGACAGATTTGGGCCCACACTTGAAATCCATACCCACGTGGCCGAGTTTGTTTGTTTGGGAGGGGCGACCTTCTTGCAGATTGAAAGGTCCACCACTTTTGGCCCTTTTTTGGGGTTTCCTTAAGCAAGACAACCAGATGTAGAGAACAAACCACCAAGCAGTTGGCGTTTAGTGGACCATGGGTATGGGTTTCAATTGACCATGTAGTGGACATCACTTGCATGAGTTGATGTCCTTTACCCTTTTTGGACGGTTATGAAGGGAAACCAAGAGGGAAACCACCATTTGGGTCCCTTATTTTCAATCACACTCAGAACCACCCACCCCACCCCACCCCTCCCCAAAAGAAAAGGCTTAGTGGATGGGCAATACCAACCATAAATGGTTGCGGCCGCCTTCTCAATCCTTTACATTGGGTAGATCGTTTTAATACCGGGTTTTGATCATGACTCAAACAAAAACATTGAGTGGCTGACCGCAGGTGTTGACCTCCAGCTTTCCGGGGGTGCTCTTTGAGAGCTGCGCGCTGGGGATCCCAGGCGGCGTCACATGCGCGGCTCTTGCGAGCTCTTCTGATATGGGCTGACGCCCTGCAACTTAATGTTGAGCCCATATTCATGAACCCCAGTTTTATTCTAGGGTGTTATTGGGTTTGGTGGGGAATCAGACCACGTTTGGAGGGAAGGAACCCCCTTCCCACCCCCCCAAAAAAAAGGAATAAACTGGGGTTGATGAATCCGGGGTCCGAGGGAGGTTATCCGTCTCATGGACCAGCTGGATCTGCTGACTTGCGGTCTGCGCTCCAAGGCAGTGCTTTCGCGGATGGGCAAGCGCCAAACCCCGGAAGCTGCATGGAAAACAAGGATGCTAACTATGCTAAAGCAGACGAGGTCCATCCCTTGGACAAAGAGATGCTGAGGCATCCGCTGTGCGCCGCATCAGGGATTTGCTCCGCTATCAGAGCCGTGCTTTTTAGCTTGCTTGTTCGAGGGTGCGCAGGTGGGTTGGGTGTAGAAACATTGCGGCCACTCAGCTTGCTAGGGGCCAATTTCCTGACCGATCAGAGCCGTCACGAGGAGTCCTCGGCGGAGTCAGTGTCGAGCTCTGGATCCGATGCCATCCGAGAAATCGCAGATGGCCGGGATTTGCCGGACTGGTCAGAGTTTGAATTTGCCCGTGCATGAAGCAGGAGGGATGTTGCACCAAGCTGTAAAGAAAGAAGTGCCGGATGTGGATGGAGAAACCCTTATGTGCCGGCTCCCAGCCAAAGAACAGGCGTCCGGACCTTCAGACCGACTTCCGATATTCGGAGGGGGAGTCCTTTAACATCGAGCTGAAAGGGACTCCTGTTTTTGTTGTTTATGTGTTTTTTCCCCTCTCTTTTTTTGTGTGTGTGTTCCCTTTTTTTTTTAAAATATATATATATATATATACATATGTGCATTGGAGGTCCTGAAGTTTCGCCCTTCCAACCCCGCGCATGGGATGGAGCTTCTGGAATTCGTTGAACAGCGTCCCATTTGGGGCGATTCCTCCGAAACTCGCGGCTGATCCTAAGCAATACGGTTTCGAGTTTCTTAAAATGAGGAAACCTCAAAATGGACTAGAAAGCTCTTCCTCCAGTTTCAGGTGGAAGGGCTGCGGCTTGATCCGTCTGGCAGGCCACTCAAAGTCTGGCAGGGCACCGTCGGATCCGCAGGACAAAATGGAACGAGGTGAATGCTGATCGGGATGCTCTTGGTCACTGGGAGATGTCGCGGGCGAAGAGTTTCGAACTTGCCTTCTGACCCGTTGCCCCAATCATTCTCTCAGTTGTTCAGTGGCACCCTTTTCCCTTTTTTTGGGTGGCTGCCCACCTAAAAATTGGTCTTCCCCAAAAAGGGTTCCCTTTTGTTCCAGGGTCACTGAACAACTGAGTTCTTTTCAACCGGCCAGGGTTCTCGGCCAAAGCGGCATTGATCCATTTGAGGGATCCTTGTGTGACTTGGACCAGGGTCCCCGCTGCTTCAACTCTTATCCGAAACCGCTCAATATGCCGTTCCCTTTTTCAACCTCTCAACCTGGATGCATTTCGGACGAAAAGGTCATTGGCCAGTTTCTAGGCATGATGTTGACTGCTAGGTGTCCAGGTCAAAAACTAAAATCCTTTTCCTTCATCCTATCCAGTTTGTTCATTGGGCGTATTGCCTTACCCAGCTGCAACCATTCACAAGCCATTGGTTTCTTCTCTTGGCAGAAGGTGTCTTCTCTTTTCTCAACGAAAATAAGAGGGGTGTCTTTGACCAACCACCTTGGTATCCGGGGATTTTGTTCAGCATGGCCTTGGAGATCTGTGGATCGGTAGATCGAGGTCGGGCGGCGGGCGGTTTGATGCGGCCCTCTTGGCATGGTGCCCACAGGCAGGCGGATGCACACGAGCCTCGGTGTGGTACCCATATATCGGTGTCCTTCGTTGGTTGTTTTGCAAAAGGAAAACAGATGGCGATTCCTGGTTTACCTGGTGGTTTTTGCTCATCTACCAGGGAAACCCATCTATTTCCCCTAAATAAAAGGACACCTGTGTGTGGTACTCTTGTCTTTGTGTCCAGCTGGCCGCCCGCTGGAATGAACGACCCTTGATGGGGGCCCTTGATGGTAGTGGCCGACTTAGTGTCATGGCTAGCCAATCAGCAGCAGAGTGCTTTGTCACCGTGTTGGCTTGCCAGTTGTTTGACTTGATGGAACATGAATGAATATATGTATATATATATATATGTCTATGTGCTGGTGTTTCAAACGACGTCACAAGGGGATTTAACAAAAAAAAAACGAGTCGGACACTGGGTGTTTGGTTTTCTGATATGGGAACGGGGGTGGGCTGCAAAGGAACTGGCAAGAAAGCAGTCATTTATAGGGGCTCCTAGTCTTGAAAGACCGCCTAGCCAAGTGCGCCATGCGGAGATTGAGATCCTACGAAGGTGCGCAAGTAGTAAAGCTTGGCTTCATTGAAAGGCAGAA
>CAUJNA010003211.1:580000-610000 GCA_963377175.1 Effrenium voratum
TTGCTCGAACTCGTAGCGCTTGTCGATTTTAGATGTGGCTGATGACAAATGGTGTCCAGTTTGAGCTTGAGGCTGGGTTGGTGCTAAAAATGATGCTATCAGCACGGGTAGTGGAATGGTTTTGCTGGCACATGCCGGTACGTACAACTGGAATCTCAAATTTACAGCGAGACCGCTACAGGACTACTCCGGCTATAGCGAGAAGTGTGCAGACAAGCAGTGAAGGTGTTGCACATCTCACAACACACATAGTTCAGACATTGCTCATGCAGAAGTACTGCGGCCGTCATGTCACTGAGCTTGCATGTTTGTAGCAACAATGCAGGCATGCATGTATGGCTCAACGTGTCGCCGCAAGTCTTCGGTTGTGCTATTCAACATGTCAGAGTCTGCTTGTCCGTGAACCCGAAATTCAGAAACCGTGCTTGCTCAGACTCGACCTTTCGGGTCCCTTGCTTAAGGCAGAAGTTGGCTAGCTGTGCATTGTTGCTGGAGCTGTGCATTGTTGCTGGAGCCCTACCACAACACGTGATCCGGGTCGCAGGACAGGACTTCATAGCCAATTCACCCGCACAAGGCCAGCATATATATATATATATGTGCCATATGGGCAACTGTCAAATCCGCTGAGGGAAACATCCTATGACCCCACAGCACTGGCACACATTGGCACGCATGGCAATGTTATTGGCAAGAGTTTGAGCGTTCAATGTTCTTGTTCAACTAGGTCCCCCAGTAGTGCCCTTTTACCCCTTTTCGGGGGAGGGTTCCCCTAAAATAGACTACAGAAAGAAGTTGGTACCCTTATTCTACCCTCTCTACTGGAGGACCTAGTCAAACCTGGCACAACAACCTCCATTTGCTTAAGAATATTGTTTATTTCCCTTGTTGGTCTTAAAAGGAATTCATCACTACTGGAAATATTTTATTTTATTTTCCCAGGGCCTTAACCAAATGGAAGACAATAATCTGGTTGCTAAAACGAAGCGTAGTGGTCGGAGACTGTATCCAAGAATCCATGTTTTTTTCTGAGCTGCCCCTCTAGGACACCACAAGTGAGCTCCCAAAACCCTGATGGCTATTTTTGGTAGGTGGTTCTACTTCTTGGTACTTGGGGGTAAGGTTCCAGTGAGGCCCTATATAGATCACGATGCCCATTTTGGTAGAAGGTTCTGGAGAAGAAGCAGGAAGGCATATTTGGGTCACCGAAGTTCCAGTTCGATTTGAGGCCCGAGCCATCAGACACGGAGGACGCAGCTCGGCTGACGGGTCAAAACGTGTTCCTTTCGAATGCGTCGGAATGCGGCGCCCTTTAACCAGTACCAGACTCAGCTTGCCTTTTAGGACTTTTCGCCTCTTGGGTTTTCCATCATGTTTGCTTTCAAGCAGCAACAGGATGTGCAGGGGGTCGAAGTCTGGCCCGGGCATTAAAAGCCCAGAAGAAAACATTCAAAAGCGAGTTGCCTTTCTTTCCCATAAAAGTGGCTTAAAGGCCAGCCTTGCCCGCGACAACTTGAAATCGCAGCTTTAAGCCTGAACAAGCTGGGAGCTTTTGGGACAATACTTGAGGTTTTGAGCCTGGGTACAACTGCATGGGATAGTGCTGAGAAGGTGAACCCTCGCAGGATCAATTCCTGTTCGATCCCCATGCCTTCATAGCAGGGGTCCTGTACTTTTTAGCAATCTGTTCCTGCTAATGATCACTACTGGCATATTGCTCCTGATGAATATTCTAGTAATTAAGCAAAATGAACCTCAGTGGTTCTAGTGCGGCATAGTTTGTCCAAATTAAAATTGGGCCCCCTGTCATCATTCGGGGCATGTTAGATTGACCTGTTTGACGTGTATTCATGTCTCACCTGTCCGACATGTTTGACGTGTCTGACATGGCTGCGTGCTAAATATCATCGCCATTCGGAATTCCCCCTAAATACCTAAAGGACAGAACGCGCGATGGATAAATTGGTTTGTAGCACCTGGACCATATGGTGCCCAGCATTCGAGGATTCAAGCTCGCTGCCCTTTTTCTTGTGGCTTGCGCTGACCTTGTGCTACGCACAGACTTTTTCTTCTCAAGGCCTTGCCAAGTGGTATCCCTGGAGGTGGGGGCTGGTGGTTGCCTGTGTGAATTTCTATAGACTCGGGGAGCAGTCGGTCGGGCTAGCAGGCCTACTAGTTCCCCACGCAAGCTTGTCCTCGCTGAAAGCAGCGCCTGGAGGTGTGACTGCTGTTTGTGTGCTTAGACCAAAACACCTAAGAATTATTGCATACCGACAATAAATCATAGTCCACAAGCCAATTGCTCAACCTGGCAGATTCATAGGGCGTATGATGTCTCGATTAAACAAGCAGGGGATTTTGCTAATCCTAGGTGCGTATTGTCTGTCTTGAACTGATTGCATGCCGCCTGGCTTGCGACAGCTAGGAAGGATCGAAAACCTGCATCTCTACTGCCACGCTTTTGCTGTTCCTGGAGAGTGAGTTTTCTTAGGATCCTCACTCGCCCAAATCCGACCTCCTCACCTTGGTTTCTTTTATGAAAGGGGGCTTTGCTGAGGGGAGTTTCCAAAGGCTTCAGCAAGGGCAAAAAGGACCTGTGTCATGGTCTCATGATTTGTAGTTTCGATTTTTTAGTCAAATATGGCAACGTCCTTTCCATTTGTATTTTCATGGTCGTAAAATAGCAAAGTCTTTAGTTCATGTTTGTTCCGGCCGTTTCAAGAAGTCCCCTCACACGTAAGCACCCCAATCCGAACTTGGCAGATATTATGAATTCGGTGTCACCAAAGGCGGAGTTCTCAAGTTGTAAGCGGATCAAGGTGCAGCATGCATTTGTCCGTGCATCCCAGGCACATTATGAAGCCCTGGCCCCAGTTGCAAGGTGCGAATCGAACGAGCTGCGAATTGAGGGGGTGATTTCGCTGAAAGTTCGTCTTCAACTCAGACTGAGAACAGAGAACGGACTCAACTGCTGGTTGTTTCTTGAAGGGACCCCAAGGAGCCAAACATGGTTGAGGGTCCCCAAGTCAAAACACGCTAAGCTGACACTGGCGGGGCCTCTTCGAGCCACCGGCGATCGCCGAGCAAGGTGGGCGCCGAGAGTCAGGCCAACACGAGTTTCTCTTGGGAACCCTTCCAAACACAGTAGACAGGAACCCCCCATGTAAATGACCTTCATGCACAGGGATGCCCCCAATTGTTGAGCGTCGCCAAATGTGCGCTTGTATTGCATCATGGGATTTCGCAGGGGAATTTAATTCAGACCCCTTCTATTTTTGGCCAGGTAAAGCAAGGTATTGGTCGTGTTGCGTCATTGCGCGGCGTCCTCGTTTAAACTCCCAGGCACTAATTACATGAAACATCTGATGGGTGCGGCAAACAAGATCCGCCACACTGGAATTGTGGGTTTTCCCGGGTCCCGTAGTTTCCCTTAAGGAAACCAACCAGGGGCAGGGTACTCTCGACCAAAGATTCCCGTTTTAAACGGGGGGAGTCCTGCCCAGGACGCGCTTCATCGTGGCGCTCTGGGGTACATTCGGCCGGGAGTCCGGGAGTCCGATCCAATGGAGCCGCTCATGGGTCTGGGCATGGTGCCTTACAAGGCAAGTCAAAGAAGAACTAAAAGCACCTCCTTTTCGAGACCCAGAGACCCGGCCATGTTGAGGGAGCCAAGGAGCCAGGGATGCTGACCTGCACACCCACACACCCAGACCGCCAAAGCCACAGCCACACCCACCACACCCACCACACTCACCACACCCACCACACCCACAACACCCACCACCCCTGGACTTCAAACAAATCCTCAAGCGATTGACAGGCACCTGACAGATTCTATTCCCGTCCCGTCTCTGAGTCTCAAAGGCTGAAGACTTTCGGCTGTGCGTCGTCACCCCCTTCAGCGGCGATTTCTAAAGGCAACCTGACAAGAGACAGGGATCTCCAGGGAAATCCAGTGACCCTTTGCAAGCCACTAATGCCTAGCTGAGGATGTATTCCGAGAGTTCCAGGGGCCAAAGTACCTGAAGGTACTTGCACGCTTGGGGAATCAGGGCTATATCTCTGCACCCAAATTGGCGGTGCTCCAGTCGTTCCCATTTGAACCAGTCACACAACTTGGTGGCTCCCAGCCATCCCCTTAGCCTTTTAGCTTTTTAGTCTTTAGTGGTAGTTGCCATTTAACCCACTAAAAGTTAGTCACTTTTAGCGGGGGATCCGAAAACGGGCAGCCCAGACAAAGCACCCGTTGGCAACGAGGCATCCCCTTAACCTGCCCGTCCGAGGCCTCGAGCTGGATTTGAACAAGCTGCCAAAGGAGGACAGGCCTCCGCTGCAAGCGGCACCTTTTGGTTGGCTCCGAGCCTCAGGTCGGGCAAAATGAGTTGACAACTTTGGCCGACCAAAACGCCGCAAAAAGCAGATATAGGAACACCTACATGAGTTCGGGTTTTGGAGTTTGGATAGGTTTGAAGATGTTTCAACAGGTCGCACCAGCCCCGCTCTGACCTTGAAGTTTCAATTTTGGACCTTCGCCACTCGGCTGTCACGAGTGGTGCTAAAGGCACCAGCATTTTTGTGCCATTGCCAATTCTCCTGACAGGAAGTTACCGGCTTAGATAAGTTGCAATTGTAAACACCGCAAATGGGTGGTCAAGTTCAGTTGCCCTTCACGCAAAACTCTGGAAAGGATGCTGACAAAGCCGCAGAAGTATATGCGTCACCCAGCCTTGATGCTTAAAAAAGGTGAACCTTTACGTCTGTGCTGTGCAGGCGAGCCTAAATTTTCTTGCCGTCCGCATGCCAGGGGACTGCGGGGACCCACACTGAGTGGATGTATGTTTGATTTGCCTGCGGGAAACTGGCTGCAAGAAGTGAAACGCGCGATTCCGAGCCTGAAGGCTGGTGAGTCTAAGGGACGCTGTCGTTGATACGGGCGTGTCCGAAAAGTCGGGGGCCCAACTCAAACAGGCGCAAGCACTCCTATCAATTGCTGTAGACCATGTTCTTGGGGCTGGGTTCGCCCGCAAGACGGCGCGCTTGTGGGTGAATGACGGTGAATGACTTGAATGGGGGTAAAAGCATGGCAGAGGCTCCGCAAGTGCGAGCCAAATTCGATTGGCGCCCTTTGTTTAAAAAACCTGCAAACTCGTTTAGAGGTGCCCACCTGTTTCCTCCTGGTTCCAATTGGTTCCTTGCTTAGGTGATAAACTCGGAAAAACGGGCAAGCCGCTATTTTAAAATAAATCCCTTTTTGGGATATGCCGAATGTCTTGCACAACCATGCGCGCGGAGTATGATCTTGTTCTTCTTTGGCAAGCGGCCCTAGTAAAACAGCTTTTTAGTAATAAATCTGTATCTTGATTCTTGACAGCTTTCCAGGCAGATTTCTGACGGCTTTCCAGTTATACAAATGAACCGGGGCGCTACTGGATCAAAGCCTCCCGCAACCAGAAGGCGGATCCATGTGGAGTGTGGTAATTACGGTCCTGCCCCCTATCTTTACGGCCCTGGTCGGAAGGTTACCAGCCCTTTGCCCAACCAAATCCTCCAAGTACCTTGTGAGAATGTACTCTGACACCTTGACCCTTTAAGTATATCCTTAGAAGGTACTAGGACCGTTCTTTCTTTTTTCTCGTGGGGTGGGGGGTGACAGACGGACGAACCTACGGAGGAACTATAAAGCCCCGTGAATGTGTGGCGCTTATTATATCCTTTTTTGTTTGGTGGGTCCCCATGAAAAACGGTTCACCCCCAAAGGGTTCCCTTTCTTTGCGAGGTTCACTCGGCAAAATGTAGTGTGAACACACCTTCAAGACACCGTCGCTTTCTTGACCTCATTAGTCTGACAGAGGCTCACTCCCTCAGACAATTTCAAAAGATGCATGCGGTGTCCGTTTGGTTGGTTTCCTGGTTACCTGGTTGGTTGGTTGATTGGTTGGTTGCCTGGTTGGTTGGTTGGTTGGTTGGTTGGTTGGTTGGTTGGTTGGTTGGTTGGTTGGTTGATTGGTTACCTGGTTGCCTGGTTACCTGGTTACCTGGTTACCTCTTTACCTGGTTACCTGGTTGCCTGTTTACCTGGTTACCTGGTTACCTGGTTGCCTGGTTGGTTGGTTGGTTGCCTGGTTGCCTGGTTGCTTGCTTGGTTGGTTGGTTGGTTGGCTGTCAAATTCGGTCAAGTTTGGACGACAGCTTGGGTCGATTGAGCATCGGAAGCGGCTTTTTTTTCTTCTCCAGGGGTTCTTTGGTGCATTTTGCCAAGGGATTGTTAGACTGAACATTGTTTGCCAACCTTTCTGGGTTTTCCGTATTAAACCACTAAAAGCAGGGATCCTTAAAATATCTCCATTTTGCAACCATTTGAACCATGGTTCTTTTTCAACACCAGAATACAGGGAAACCACCAGAAAACCAGTTGCAATGTTCACGTGTATAATGCATCCGGATCCAAAAGAAGTGATTGAAATGTGCATTTTCATCTACTCTAAGAAACCTATTCTATCTGCTCGCCCGTTAGTAGATTCACTTTTCGCAGGGAAATCGCAGGTTGCAACCGAGGGTGTCCCACAAAAAAAATCCAACGCCAGGAGCTCCAGGAGGTGAAAGATCTGGTGGCCTTGCGGCAAAAGCTGTGCCAGGCGTATGGGCTGGATGTGTTGGAGGGGGTTTTGGCTTGGTACCCCTTGAAGGATCAACGTGGCTCTTTAGGTGCTTGGACCCCTTAGAAAATTGGAGTCTCTAAACTTAAAACAGCTTAAAAAAACACATATGCTTGTTGAACATGTTTAACTTGAATGGTACAATGTTTTGGTGAGGCATGTATTTGTCTATTATATACATACAGATACATATATGTATCAATTGCCCCACTGGGGCTCCTTGTGACCCTTGGTGGCTGCGTCGAGTTGTGTGTTTACCCCTGCTGTGGATTGAGACATGGGTGGTTTATCCGAGTTTTGATATAGAGGTTGATGCATCCGAACTGGTGCGATTTTCGTCCATCCATGGTAATTGGTGCTGTTAACAGCGTTTCCAGCTTCAGGTCTCAGCCCAGATAGGCTCCGGGGTGGTTGGGGCGGCCCTGAGGAAAGGTTCCACAAGGGTTCCACGAGGGTTCCACAAGGTTCTGCGAGGGCTGCGGGGGTGCGAGCACTAAAAAGAGCACTGCATGCTGTTGGGGATATCACCTGAGCTTATTTCCTTGTTTGTTTGTTGGTTTGCTTGTTGATTGGTTTGATGGCTTGTTGCCATGTCTCATGCAGAATGCCATGGCTCAATCTGTCCCCTTTTTGGAACCTGCCTGCAACTGATCTGAAAGAAATCGTTGCAGATATGATCTCATGTAGCCGCACATGTTTCTGACATCCAAGGCGTGGATGTTTGCTGTTATGATGTTTCGACATTGGTCCAAGATACAATTTCGACATGAAGCCGCAATCTGCTTGTTTCGGCCAATCCGCCGAGTACGACCTACACAGAAGACAAACGAGTTGCCAGTGTGCTCCTTAGCAAGTCCGTGAGTGCACGCCTTTGCAGACCACCCTGCACGGCGAGTTCTATCGCTTACCAGGCCAAAGGGTGTTTGTACTGTTCTCCCTCCCCCCTGAATCGAGGGTGGACAGACTTATTTTCCTGGACAGCTGACCGGAATGGGTATCCGCTTTCCACAAAAGGCTTGTTTGACATGATGGCTGTGTTGCAAAGTCCTCCGGCAGCTTTGTTGGCACTTGTTTCATTACACTCCTGTTGACTCGTGGGTCAGGAAGAGAAGGCCAGAAAAGGGGCACCATACAGGTGAGGATGTATGGGGGTTAGAACCAACGCCAGAGCTCGTTCTGCCTTGAAACAGATGCCCAAAGTGAATTTCCGGGAATGATCTTCAAGCCTCTAAGAGAGCTTACGGTTTGGACAATGGGAAAAGGCAGCCACTTCGCGGCAAGGGTTCTGGGCTTGCTTCTTTGGTGGGCACACAAAAAAGCCCACAAAAGAGGTTCCTAGCATGAAGCTTGGAATGTTTGTTCACAGCAGGTGCCCTAGGAATGAATGTAATTACTTCTCTGCATAGATTGACACAGCGAAAGACACAATAGGAAAGTTAGGTGCAACATGTGAGCAGTGAACATGCTTCTCACGGTATCGGTATCGGCATATGGCGGCTTGCTATCAGTGATAGCAGTACCATTTCGTGCTCATTCCCCCATCACCTGAAGAGTTCAGTTGACACATGCTTGAGCATGCATGGTAAGACGCCTTGCTGGCATGTGGAAGAGCAAGCCATTTCAGCAATTGACAACATGACCACTCGTGCACTTGGTTTTCCCCAGTCTTCCGCGAGCAACAATTGATTGCCCAATGACTTAGGACAAGCGAACAGCCAAAGATGAACCTAATCTGTAGAGCAAGTTCTTGCAAAGCCGTGCCGCCACCCTCACAGTGAAAGTGCAAGTGGTTGCCAGGTGCATGGGCGCTATGGGGCTCATTGAGGGCCCAACACCCTCATTGGCTGTTTAGGTTATTGGTGCCGTGCTTTGCTTGAACCCACTTGATTCTGATACAGCTTTCACGTGACCGCATGAGTTTATCAGGGGTTGGCTTCTGTTTGCATCGGTGTTAGTAAGCCACTTTTTAAGATAGCCAGAGTGGCCGGAGAATCCGCGTTATGTGTATCAACAGAACATAAGCCTCTTCCAAGATATTCTGCAGGTAACTCCAGGTAACTGGAGGAAACTTATCTCATCTCTCATCTCATCTTCTGCAGGTAACATCTCATCACAAGCAATTGCTTGTGGCTTGTGTCTACTTGAATCTATTCTGAACTTGTGCAGCTGCTCAAAGGAACGTCTTCCAATCCTGTCAACCAGTTGGGTTCATCGAAGCACGGCCTCGTTTGCATCTTGGTAGAACCAGAGTCATTGGGGGCTTGGCACGAGGCATGTTAGATTGCATCAGGCATGTTGCAGGCTTTCTCCGAGCCTCTAAGTCCATAAAAAAAACCCTCCCGTTTCTTCCATGTGCCAGGGTTGTGTGACATGCTACAATCCCCACCCCCAAATGAGCCACAATCAAAACCTGGGTAGATGAAGGTTAGTAAGGGGCAATCCCAGCCAGAAATAGCTGCGGATATCCGCCTTCTTAATTCTTGAAGCAGGGTTCTGGGTCAACCATTTTTATACCGATCGGTTTTGATTTTGACTCAAAGGAGGAGGGGGTTCACATCCATGGGGCCAAAGGAGCTGGGTCTTGTTGCAGCCGCAAGATGGAAGGGCACTTCAGTGAAAAAGGATCTGAGTTATGGGCTACACTTCTTAAATTGGCAACGCCCAACTTTTGAAACAGAGGGTTCTTGAGCTACCCTTTTCAAGTTGGCTTCGGAAACCAAAAGGAAGGCCCAATTGGTTGGGTCCTTGTGCGATGTTGACACATAATGTGTCTTGCTGCTTTTCTGAAGGAGGGATTGGAACTGAAGTGAACCATCCAACTAGAAGGGAATCCCAAAGCGATTCATTTTCAAGAACCTGGTTCGGTTGATTCCTTGCTGCGACTGAGAAGCAGCCAGATGTTGAACCAATGCCCAGTTGCCCAGTGGCGCCCTTTTTTCCCTTTTTCGGGAAGGGTTCCCCTGCAAACTCAACCAACCAAAAAAGGATGCCCTTTTTTCCCCATGGCCACCGGGCATCTGAGAACGTGGTCCAAATCCCTATTCTGACACACACACACACACAGGAGTTTGTTGTTGTGAAGTGGCTAGATCTCAAGGTCGTTGGTGCGGTCCTGGCCTTGCCCGGGTACAGGAGTTGTCAGCGATATGTTGAGGTCGTAGATCACACACACTACATGGCTGCGGCTCAAAATTCAAGAAGGTTTTAGGCGTTTCCATTTCCCTTCTGGTGCCTCATTCTCTCCATTTCTTTGAGCAAAAAAGCATGGCTGCTCAAAACCGCAAAAAAAGGTGGCAACTGGGATGTTCATCCACCCCAAAAAACGGATCGCCATCGGTTATGCAACCTGTGGCATGCGACATACGTTTCTTGACGGGGCGCGCCCACGAAGCTTCGTGGGCCCCGCAGCTTCAGGCTTCGGGTACCCCGGCGCGTCGCCCGGGAACTCCGCGGGCATCGGCGACTCCCACGCCAACGCCTGGATGATCGCCGGGCCGGCGGAGAGTTTCTTTTTTTCTTTGGAGCCGGCGGAGAGAAGTGTCACTTCCTGATATTTTTTTGGACTTTGAACACTTTTTGGGTTTGGAGCTTTTTAGTGGTCAAACAAAATGGGAAGACCATGTTAGTGGCAAAAAAGCCAGTTTGGACTTTGTTCGGGCCATCTCGAGAAGTCAGAAAAGTACAGTGCCGGGAAGCAAAAGGTTTAAAAGCACCAAAGGGACACTCACTTTGGTATACCCGAAGTGTCATGCTTCTGTTGTTGCGTTGTGGGGCAACCTTTGGGGATGCCATTTAGCCAGACCTTCCAGTGGGTTGCTCCTTTTATTGCCTTCAAAATTGAATACCAGCAACATTTGGAATTGGGTCTGTCGTTTTGAGCGTTAGTACCCTTCGGATGCCAACAGGAAGCAAGTGGCAAATCAAATCTATGTACCCTCGTTTGGCCGGGGCAGGGACGATCATTCACCGGCCTGAGAGGCGAGTGGACGATCTCTTTGGTCTTTCCCCGGTCGCTCGGTGTCGCGAGAGAACCGGACTGCCAGGTCGGACCGGGCGCGCACCATGCGGTGGTCAGCGCCATCATTTTCCACAGGGACACCGTCGCCTGGATGAATCTGCCTGTGGCGATCTCGCCTGGGGTTAGCCGTCGAACGCGAGCTCACCAAAATTTGAAGGTTTGCTTGCGGATCCCCGAGTTCAGGTTTTAAACATATTTCAAGACTGTTGCAGGTCAATTGCCATCCTGCCTAACTAACTTTCCCCGTATTTCCCCGTGCTCGACGGGGAATTCACGCTCAACCTTTCCCGGACTCCTGGCGCCAATGCAATTTGGGCGGAGTTTCGGGGCTGTCCCCCGCAAAGAGATTCCTCTAAACATGGTGGTTTGTTCAGCGCCACCTTAAGCTGTAGAGGAGTACTCAGCCGTTTTCCTTGCAAGAAGATTGGTCCTGTGCTAGTGGTGCGATTTGGCTCTGTTGATGAATGGGATAGGCCCCTTGGGGATGGCTAGGATAAACACTCAGAAAGCCGGCTCAGGTCGGAAAGTTCCCATCCAGGTTGAAGCTCAAAGGCTTGAGGCGCGCGCTCGAGTTGCCACCTGCGAGCTTGAGCATGTATGTATTGCATATATATATATATGTATATAATTATATATACATGTACATATATATAGAGAGAGAGAGAGCTTTCGTTCAACCCCCCTTTTTTTCGGATGGGATTGCAAAAAGCAGACCAAGCACCTTCAGGAGAGTCCTTAGCGGCCGCTATATTTTTGGGGCTCGACTCGTAAGGGTGGTAGGTGTCGCCAGTGACAAATGCCACGTTTCAGGGGCTTGGGTGACAAGATGGCAAACATTCTGGAAATACCCAGGTTTACAAGTAGCTATGACGTATAATAATTAAAAACCCTTAGCGCCGGTCGGTAATTATACAATCCACATGTAAACGGTGTCAATGAAAGGGTTACAAGCAAAATAGTCATCCAAATCTCAAAGTTGGTCTGTTCAATGTCCATCTTTCACTTTGTGCTTGGCTTATTTTCCATTTGCCTAGATGTAAAGTGCTATTCCAATTCCCAATTAAGGCTTTGGACTTTGACGCACGGGCAGATTCAGGCAGTTGGCCTCATGAGTGTAATCGCTGGTCAAACACAGCAAGCTATTTACGGTCAGCTGCATCGCCATCGTTGTTCTCCATGGTAGGATGATGTGCAGTTGAAAGGAGCTAGAGATGCGTGTGGATGTCTCCAAAGCCAATGTATTGAATTGGAAAATAGTTTCCATTTCATGTCGCACGGCTGGTTTTCTTGACTAGCTCGCAGAAAGTTAAACATGCCCTGGCATATATACAATAAACCTGCATCCCCAATGTTTGTATGCCGCTGAGTTTCAGAGGGTTACATGGTCTTGCTATGCCCACGCAAAGTCGTTTTCCTTTGAACAATATTGCCTCAACTATGTGTAAAATGAGCTAGGCCCAATCCTGGCAATCGAGTTGGAGAGCTGAGTTCAATCCTTAGCAACACACTTTGCACGAGTGTGAGGAGGTCTAAGCGACCGTTCAAGCACGTGCTTGAAGGCTTAGGCAACCTTCCAAAGACTACCCCTCCCCCGCCAGGCTAAAGACTGTTTCTCAAGGTCGGCCAAATCGACTTTCCGGTGATTACAGCTTCGCTCCGGTGCACCGCCGAGCCGTTTTCAAGTGAAGAGCCCACTTGCCCGCCTCTTTTTGTGCCAGAGCCATGGCGGACAACCCGGTGTGGAAGGCTTGCAAGCCCTTTGCCACCGGCTCCCTGTCGGGCATGTTTGCGACCTGCTGCATTCAGCCCATCGACATGGTGAAGGCAGGGCCTTGCTGATTGCTGATTGGTGAAGGCACTGCAGAGAGAGAGAGAGAGTTTACAGGTGAAACGAGCGACTCAAAGTGCACATTAACTATCATGCGGATCGCTTTGCTATGAATATTACTAGGGACACCCCCCGTGAGAATGTCCAAGGGATCCAATTGAACTTCATCGCCAAACATCGGGGCAGCTTCTCCGGCGTGTGAAGTCACTTTGCTTTCGGATCGGTTTCTCCAGTTACTGCTTGGCTGGTGCGCATGTGTCAAAGTTTGGGGGACCCCTTGTGGGCTGAAAGAGCGTCAGTTCATGCCGGGGATCTGTTTATTTATGCCACCCACATCAAGGTGGCGAATCCAAGTGGTGCATTGCGAGCGAAGCCATCCCGATGTAGGCGGCCTTTGAAGAGAAACAGGGGCAGAATGACGCCTGGGCCACACCCAATTCCTGGATTGAAGGCCTAGTAGGTTTTGGTTTATTGTGTTCAGCCTTCCTGCTAGTTGTATTTATTCAATATGGTGCCCAAACAGTGCCCATTGTAGATTTCCAGGAGGTGCACCCCGTGAATATTGCTTGCCCAGTGTTTCGGAGACATTTATTAAAAAATATATATCAATTCTTGGATATGAAATGAGGTCCAAGTTTGGCAGGTTCAGAAAGGGCTGCAGGGCTTAGTTTGCTGAGGCAGAGGAAAAGCACAAGAGGGAACGCTGCTGTTTAACCTTTTCTATTTTCGAGGGCTTGGGACCGTCCATTCTATTTCACAAGATGGTGCCCAGACTCGGACGTCGTGTTTCAGCAAAGCAACAATGGACATGATTGATGATGCCCGTATCTTCAGGTGCAACGTTGCCGTCCCCTTGCTCTCGCCCTCCTCTCGCGCTCCCTCGCCTCGCCTCCCGCGCTTCGCTTGGGAGGTCCGGATTCAGCTCACCGCCGGCACGGCCGAGGCGGCGGGCCCCGTGACCATCGCCAGCACCATGCTGCGACTCGGCTTCCGAAGCCTCGTACGGTGGCTGGGGTGGGTGGGGTGGGTGGGGTGGGTGGGGTGGGGTGGGTGGGTGTGGGTGTGTGTGGTGTCTTTGGGTTTTGTGGAGGGTACCCATTTTGAGGGTCCACCTAATCTGGCACGTACCCGAATCGGGATGTTACTGCAAGCCACTCGCGGAAGGGAGCGTACCCCCAACAAAAAGGCCCTTTGTGGATACAGGGGAAGCAATCGGAGGGGGGTGAACGTTTATCCCAGACGTCCACGCTTCCAATCGCTGTGCTGAGTGCTGCGTATCACACCCACTTATTTGCCTAAAATCAAGCCCAAAGGGGATTGGGGAAGAATTGTTTTGTGCAACCGTAGTGGGCCCATCGCAGAGAATGATAGCACATGTAGTGCTGGCCTGCTCTGACATTCAGGTTGGCTCACACGGATTGTGTGGTTTGTGGATGTTATGAGTCGCAGTTCTTTTTGGCGAGCGGCCATATCCATATCAATATGCCCGACACGTCCGATAATGATGTTTCATCGGCTGGGCGCGTTCTGAATATCTTTCCTTGTGCCAGCACCGCCCGAGTGCTGCCAAAGTGGCGTCACTTAGGGGTAAACCACAAACAACTTCACTTTTTCGCTAAGTGATGCTTTGCTGAATTTCCACAATTTCCCCTAAAATCGGACACATGTACGAGTGCAGGGGAGGGGCGGGAAGGCAATGTGACGAGAGTCAGCACGCTGTGCGCCAACCCTAGCAAAAAACCTGCTAATGGCCCTTACAGCAAACGGCCATGCAAATCTCCATCGCTCGTCATGAGCATGTCGCTTGCAGGTCGTTCCTCGGCCTGCGCATCGCTTGCGCGTCGGCTCGCGTCGCTTGCGATTTGCTCCGTGTCACTGGGGTGTCGCTTGCGTGTCGCCTGCGCGTTGCCTGCGCGTCGCCCCGAGTCGCTTGCGTGTCGCCCGATGTCGCTTGCAGGGTTCTTGTTATGAGCAGAAAAGAGACGTTTTGAGCAGAAAGGAACTCACAATGAGCATAAACACAGTTCGTACTGTGCGGAAAAGGGTAGGATTTTCCAGAGATCCCCAGGCCTTTTTGTGTTTCGGGTTCGTTTTGTAGGGGAAGACTCGTGGGGCGGATTCAGCAAGCCGCAGCCGCATCCGCAAACCTCAATGTCAAGCCCTCACGCACCGGATCCGGCAGAGTTGTTGTAACTCTGGGCGGGGTGCGCGACTGTCAACCTCATTCACACTCAGTCGGAGTTGGCAAGTTGAGGGCTTCCAACTTGCAACTTGTGCTGCCTTGAAAGCTCACTGCAAGGAAAACTCGTGCGCAAGGTGCTGGGTTCCATTCCTCGTGGCGTCTTTTTCCTTGTGCTGGTTCCTTTCCTCTTGCTGTGGTGGCTTTGGATTTTTTCAGCTCTATAAACCCAGAGCTCCAACACGCTTCACCAGCACCAAAACTTGCAACCCCAAGTACTCAGCTTCTGAGTACTGAAGACCTTAGACTTTTCATCCTTGCATGGACTTCTGCACAGCAAGGCTCAGCAAGCGGTCCCCCCCTACAATAGTAGCAGTACCCAAAACAATGGCCAAGCCCTAGAGCCACGGGCCCCCAAATTCCCAAACCCAAAGCTCCAAACAATTCCAAAATCCCAAACTTCACCAGCACCAAAACTTGCAATCCCAAGTACTCAGCTTGTACTGAAGACCTTAGACTTTTCATCCTTGCATGGACTTCTGCACAGCAAGGCTCAGCAAGCGGTCCCCCCCTACAATAGTAGCAGTACCCAAAATAATGGCCAAGCCCTAGAGCCACGGGCCCCCAAATTCCCAAACCCAAAGCTCCAAACAATTCCAAAATCCCAAAATTCACCAGCGCCAAAACTTGCAATCCCAAGTACTCAGCTTGTACTGAAGCATCAGGGTTGGCCACGTTAGACACTGCCGCCGCAAAATGCTGCGTGCAAGATTTCCGTACTGCGCATGCGCAGCTCCCAACACACAGTCAAAATACAAACGCAAGGTGTCTGCATTTTTACATATATATATATATAATAATAATAATAATCAAAATAAAAGTAATAAAAATAATAATTAAAAATCATAATAATAATAATAATAAAAATAATAATAGTAAACAGAAGCAGATAGGCTTAAACTTTATCTGTAAAATTGTTGGTGTATCCAGGTCTATCTCACAATTGTGGGGTGTGTCTAAAACTGTAGATCTCCCTTGTGAAAAAAGCGAAAAAGTATCCTTATAGAGAGCTCAGGCTTCTGAAGATTCGAACATCTGGTGTAGTGGGCAATATCAAGCTGAATGAGAGAGAAAGCCCTGTGCAAGAAGGAAACACCCAATAATTCAAATTTCTAGGCGTCTTGGTCGTTTTGCGGTAAAAACGATGCGAAAGAGGCAAAAGCAATACAATGACCAAAACACCTACTTTTTTCTAGTCGTTTGAAGCTGCAGGAAAGCGATTTCTTGTCGTGGGGTGAAAGAACAAAAATTGTCGGGGGGTGGATGGGTTTCTTGTCGGGGGGACTACGAGAAGACTACGGCCCGCCAGAATTGCGTCAACATGCCGTGGAGACTACGGCCCGCTAGAATTCCGCGAATTCCGTCCAAATTCGGCAGGAGGGGAAACCTGCACGGGATTAGCATCTCCGGGATTCGAGCCCTCACAGCTTGTGCCAGCAGTACTGAAGTCCACCCCCTTAGACCACTCGCGCAAATGATGCTGCCATGCCCCGCACGCGGGTGTTGAGACGGGCCCAAAGGGAAAAAATAGCCGGATTGCTTTTCCGCGTGGATCGCGCGCTCTTTTCCGCTCACTGCGTGTGCGCTTTTCCGCTCCACAAATGTCCCTTGCTTTCCGCTCCTTACGCGCGGTCTCATGTCGCTTGCGTGTGCGCCCCGTGTCGCTTGCGTGTCGCTTGCGTGTCGCTTGCGTGTCGCCCTGTGTCACGCAGAGTAAAAGTGCTGCTTTGGGGCCCCAAGGCATGAAATTTTAGCCCCCAAAGCGTCACTTTGGCTGCAAAAGCGTGTCGCTTGCGTGTCGCTTGCGTGTCGCTTGCGTGTCGCTCGCGTGTCGCTCGCGTGTCGCCCCGTGTCATGTGCGTTTCGCCCAGCGTCGCTCGCACGCTGCCCTGCTTCGATCTTGCTTTGCCTCGTGTCGTTTGCGTGTCGCCCTGTGTCACCTGCGTATTGCCCAGTGTGCCCCGCGTTGTCCCATGCTGCTTTTTCGCCAAAGATTTTCAGAAGCCTTTGCCAGTTTTTGTGTCCTGATTCAGGCTCACAGTGGGGGTAGCAAATATGCGGACAGTTCTTATAGCCCCTGAGCTTGGAAAACGCCTGGCAGACTCAGCTGCCATGAGTGGACTGAGAATTGTCTCCAAACTGGTGGACTATAGACCTGAAGTGCTGCCGATTGCATTTTTTCACAAGTGCCTTCAAATTGACGGCACTTTCACAAAATTGAGAACAACGGTCGTTGGGTGGTCCTGGTGTAGGGGGTGTTTAGGGAACATCGGCGCGTCGGTAACGACAACTGGATCCCAGCTTCCCCCGCAAACCCATGGGATGCATCCCAAACTCCCAGGAAGAGAACATCAACAGTTTGATATATGGTGTGGCCGGCCAGACTTTCCTGTGGAGCTACGGAGAAAACCTTATTGACCTGACTGCGCGTAGCGGGCGCATCACTTGGCATCAATGAATACACATTCTAGTGTGTGTTTCCTTTCAGCATGGCCAATTCCAGGATAAGTGCATATGTTTTTCTCTCGACAATTCCTGAGGAAGAACGAGGGCCTGAGCGCCTTCTACACGGGCCTCTCAGCGGGTCTCACGCGGCAGGTGGTGTACACCGGCGCGCGCCTGGGGCTCTTCGACAACTTCACGCAGAGGGCGCCTCGGCATCCTCACGCGAAAGATCGTGAGTGAAGTGAGTTGCGCGTGAGGCAAAGTGCTGCTTCAAGGCGTTGGACAACAACAGCAACAGACACGACAATCTGAGCTTCAACAGCGCACACACACACACACCAGTACCTCAAATACAACATATGCAGCACATGCAGCACATGCAGCACCGAATCATGAACCAAAAACGCACTCTGGGAAGAAGTTTGCGCGGAAGAAGCGGACAAAAGTTGATTCCAGCCCGGCATTCGGCTCGAATCCTCACAAAACCGCAAAGATGACTATGAAAGATAAAAGCAGTGAACAAGAACAAACATCTGGACACGGCAGCTCGGCATTCCTGACTCTTTTAGTGCCGGTACTGAATCGGATCCACGGCAAGGGCAAGCCATGGGAGTTTATGCCTCTTAAAGTGGTCACTGATGGCCCCTTATGGTCCGTTCAACCAATCATACGACCGAAGGGTAAGGTTGCTTGGGAAGCGTCCACACAAGTCCCTAAGCAGCCTTAAACTCTTAGAGTGCGCCCTCCTGACCCGTGAACCTCGCCCGAAACGAGTGTGGCACTTCGGTTTGATGATGTTGCCCAGTGCCCAACTAGGTCCCCCAGTAGCGCCCTTTTACTCATTTTTGGGGAGGGTTCCCCTACCAAAATAGACTACAGCAAAAGGTTGGTACCCTTATTCTAACCTCTCTACTGGAGGACCTAGTGAAGTTTCGCTCTGTCTAAGACGTTGTTGATGTTGCGCAGTGCCCAATTGTTCAGCTCTGAGATGAAGACTCCTGGCAAGCCGTTGGGCGTCATGGAGAACGGCTTCTGCGCCCTCGCGGCGGGAGGTCTGGCGGCCTTGGTCGGGAACCCCGCGGACCTCGCGCTCATCCGGATGCAGGCGCCGATCCGCACAGCGCCGGAAGCGGTTCCCCTTCTGTTTGATGGGCACTCCTTTGTAGGGAACAGGTCAACAAAAAGAAGCGAGGCTGCATAGGTGTCCTTTTTGGTTGTTTTGCTAGAAAAATAGATGGCCCTGGTTTCCCTGTTGGTTTAATCATCTACCCGGGCCATCCATTTCCCCTAAAAGGACACCTATGCGAGGCTGTTCTATTTTAGCCTTTGCTGGCTGTGGGAACCCTCTCGCTAGGTGTGTTTCTCCTCAGTCCCACAGGCCAAACAACCAGGGTTTGCCTCAGGACAGGTTTCCCTAGCCTCCCAAGCACTAGCGCGGATCCAAGCAAACCATCAGCCTTGTTTTTGGGACCCACTTTTGGGTTACATGTTTTTGACATATGTTTGCTTCTTGATTCATTGGAACTGGAGAGGATCACCCAACTCCCTTTTCATTGTCTATTGGAGCACCATGGAAACTAGTCACTGGTTCCCAAGAGGGATCCAGGCAAGGGGTAGGGGCAAACAGAGTGGAAAGCCTCCAGAAAGTCCTGGCGTGATGTGGCGGACGATTGGAATCTACTTTCCTTTGCTGCATTTTGGCAAGGGATGTTAGGACTTTAACTTTTTGCCAACTAATGGGTTTTGAACCACTAAAAGTTAAACTTTCAGCAGGGGAGAAGAAAGCAACCGAGTTTCTTTCCTTCGCGAGTGTCCAACTCGCTTTGCCCCATGCCCTCGCCCAAGAGATCGCCTGGAACCCGGGCGACGAGTCCAAGTCCCTTTTGGGATTTACGTATATCAGCTTCAACAAGGTAGGTCCCGCTTTAGTAGGACAATTATCAAGGATTATGGCAACCATTGAGACTACGAAAGGAGTTTTATAAAGCAAAATTGATTGTATGTTTGGGATCTTGGGCCGGACAGGGACATCTTTAATCAGAGGAGGTTCTGGGAGGTGCCAACAAATTATTCCACAGTTTTAAAGCATTTTTCCCGGCAGTCGGCCGGAAACATCGGTCGTCTTTGCTCAGAGGGGGGTTATCATTCACTTTCCGCCATCATCATGGGGATTCCAATCATTCACCACTTACCCCCTAAAGCCTCTGACTCATGGTTCCAGATCAGCACCAGGGGGTGAGATCTTAGGATTTTGTCCACGGGAAACCTGCGCTAAAAACGTCGGCCAGGCGGACAGCATGAAGCCAGCCGCGGAGAGGCGCGGGCGCGGGAAAGGCGACGAAGTCAACCCCCGGCAGGGGCTTTCTTGTGGTTTTGTCAGGTTTTGTCAAGCCTTGCGGCTGGTTGGAAGAGGCTGCAGGTTGCAGTGTGCCACCTTTTGGCTGTCGAAGCACCGAAAGTGTTTGAACATTGTTTGCCGGACTCATCTTTCCTTCACTGTTCTTGGCAAGTTGTTTGTTTTTTGTTTTTGTTTGCTCCTGTTCATTCTTTAGTAGGGGGCTGCAAACACACAGGTTGCTGCTACCATACCAAGGGTTGTGAAGTTACCATGAACTTTTCTGCCTTTCTGTGTGTGTGGCTTCGCCAATCAGATTCCTCAGGCAAGAAGGCTGAGAAGGATCATCTCCTTGCATGGCAACGGTGTCAACCCGTCTCCTTTAAACTGAAAGCTGTTGCCAACGGAAGCACCTCGCAGCTTTGCAGTGGGGGACACTTTTATAAATGGCCATCTCATGCTTTTTTGGTTAGTTTTTGGTTGATGGAGCCTTTTCTTCTTCTTTGGGGTTTGGGTGCTACGAAGAAAAACCTCTACGTTTCCAAGCTGCCTGTGAGAGTTCACCCGCCCCATCCCGCCCCCCAAAAAGGGCCGAACTTGTTTTGACACCTGCGCATGTCCACAGCGTTTTGGCTGCACTTCAAACGAGCTTCCAGCGCATCATGCGTCAAGATGCGTCACCAGGGCGGGCTACAGCAACGTCTTCACCACCATGGGCAAGATTGTGGCCAATGAAGGCAACCTACTTGCAGTCGGGGATTGCCTTTTTGACACGCCATGGTGAAGTTTGCACAACATCCACCCCTGTACTGAGGGACATGGGACCATGTGCCTGTTTCTGAGGGTACTCTTTCAACTTTCTGGGTTTCAAGATGGAAACCAAACAAATACCACCCATTTGTTGTTTGTTTTTTTATGGAGACAGATGCCGGCAAGCCTTGCAACAACTTGTTCAGGCTGAAGGAGTCTCTCTAGAGAGGTAGGTTGTTTAGTGTGTTTTCCCTGGTCAAACGCCTCTGAGGGTTCTCCTTTAACCCAACCCTTTGAGTTGTTGATGGTGTCCAGTCTCTTTGTTCTCAACACAAACTGCCAAGCAAAACTTTGTCAAGCCTTCATTTATAGAATTGAGCACGTGTTGGCCAACTCGGCATCTAGCAATTGTTCGATGTCTTACGCACCGACGCCAAGTCTTACATCGTGCTTAAATGCATTCCCGAGCTCGGGGGATGGGGTTCAGGGAAGCAGCTTCACACGCATGTTACCGTAGTGGTATGGCACGTGTTGTCATGTGTTGTCATGTGCAGCGCGGGCGGCGTGGGTCCGGTGTACTCTGTGGAATGCTGGGGAATGTATGGCATGGTGAGGTTTTGTACAGCAGCTCAGGGTGGGCAAGGGCAGGCTCGATGAGGTGTACGCGAGGGGATCGAAAAGGTGTACGCCAGAAGTCAGGGTATGGTAAATGTAGCAACTGACAAGATGCAGTTATGCTTTTTGTAGTGCTTTATATCAGTGCTTTTGTAGTGTTGCGCAGCGCAGCAAGGTATACTAGTGGGCTACATGGTGTGGGAGATGTGCCGTTGAAGCTGATGAGTTGAATTCTGTTGCATGAGACAAAAATCAGTTTGTAAGGACAATTCTCTCGCGAACCCAAGCCACAATTGGTCGCTTGGGTGCTGTATCGTGCGGGAGACAGGGGCATGGTGCAATCCCCCCATCCCCCCCCCCGCCCAAAGAAGTTCAGTGGCATCAATCCTTTTTGCTTTGATTGGTGGCTTCTGAAAGAGTGGTGGCCCCCGAAAACGTGGTTCCCTTTTGACCAGGGTTGTGGGATCAAGGGGTGTATCCCCACTACTGTGGTACAAGGGAATCTCCCCGTTATGGAGGGTTAGTCTTTGAGAACCCCTTTTTGGTGGTATCACAAAAGTGGGTTCTATCTCCCACAGCCCTGCTTTTGACCAAACGGCTGGTCGTGAATTCAAAGGTTTCTCCAGGTGCGGCAGGGCTTATGGCAGGGGCTGCCCCCACAGCGACGCGGGCCATGGCGTTGAACTTTGGGATGTTGGCCGGGAACGCCGTGGCCAAGGACGGAAAAGGAACGCTTTCCAAAAACGGAAAAGGAACCCAGAGCCCGGTAGAGGAGAATGGATGAACGCCCGGGGGTTCGCTTCGGGCTCCCTGGAAGACCCGGTAGTTGTCTTTCCCCAGCAACCCAAAACAGCCCGCAAGCTTCTGTGGTCTAATTTTGAGGAAGCCAGGGGGGGATGTTCGCTCAACTTTGGGAAGTTTCATGACCAGGCACACAGATTTTCGCAAAATGTGCATGTGGTTTCCGACAGCGACAGCGGGTTGGAGAACCGCCCACTTGGACCAAGTCGAGTGGCCCTGCAACAATAAGTGTTGAAACTTACAAGGTTCTTCTCTTCCGTCCCTGCAATATTTAGTTGCTGTGCACCGACCAATTTGTCCAGAGCTCTTGGTTGTTCATCGCAAAAGAACCACCAATCAGACTATTCTGGGCAACTTATAGCCTCAGAAAGGTATGTGCTTTCTTTTGCCAGACCCGTAAACGACTCAGTCCGGCTTCCTGAAAATGCTTCACGTATGGCCACTGTGGCTACTTAGCTTATCCAGAAGTGCAGGATAGCGGCAGGTTTGCACTCTGGCTTTGTCAAAGCTGTATCAGATTTTACACCACCAGGACAAAAGTTTGTCCTCTTGGGCGTTGGGCGCAACCCTTTCCCCTTAGACGCCTACAGGGGTTGAGTGATAAGTGACAGGCTGCGTGTGGATCACTTTGTTTTGCGATATGTTTTTGACTTCAACAGGACCGGAAACTTGATCCACCGCACAGGCCAAGCTAAATGACGTTTGTAAATCAAGATCCGCGGGGAAACAATATTGGTTCTCCTCAAGTAGTAAGGATTGTTAAGGGTTGACTGAGGGCTTTTCCCATCCATACTCTTTCACAAGCTTATCCACTGAGACTCTTTAGAAATTATAATCCACCCTCATCAAGGCATTTTAAGCGCTGAACAAGCGATTAACCATTGCATCCCTTGCTTATGGACAAGCTAAGTAGTCCCCATCCATGCATCTGGCCTGAGACCCTCCATGCACCCTCAAACTTAGTGAAATCTTTGTCAGGGGCATTTCCTTATGTTCTTTCCTTAGAGCTCATGCACCCTTCCTCCCCCCCTTTTCGTTGTATCTAGGCTAGGTCGCCCAGTAGTGCCCTTTTACCGTTTCTTTTTTGGGGGTAGGGTTCCCCTACTAAAATAGACTACAGACAAAAAATCGGGCACCCTTATTCTAACCTCCAAGACTGGAGGACCTAGCCACAGTTTCTAGGCCTCCACATGACGCGACAAGGTTCCTACTGATCTAGGGGTACCTTCCCCATTCTTTCCAGGGATCCTTCTTTTCAAGAAACAATCAAAAGCCCTGGGGCATTGTGACTCGGGGCACCGAGCAAATTATTCGAGGACAAGTTGTCGGCCGGCGGCCTGACGGGGCCTGCGCTGGCGTCTCGCTACAGATTAGCATGGACCCCCCCGTCACGTTTTTTGTTTTTGTTTTGCGGCTTGCCAAGTGCACTGAGGGCGCGGCGCTTTGCCGGGGGGGGGGGGAAGCAAGTCCAGATAAAACAGACTGTCCACTGTCCAAAAGGAATAAACTATCTCCCAGAGGGTCCAAGGACCTTCTCAGGCGTACTTAGACCCCTTTTGACCCTTAAAAGCCATCTTCAGAAAGTACCTTGGACCGTCTGGGTCTTAAAATGATGGTTCCATCCGTCAATGTGCAGCAGCTACTTGCGCACTTTCCAATTTTCTGCCAAAGGCGGTCCAATCGCCTCTCTGAGTTTATCATAGGCACCCCCAAAGTAGGGAAGCCTCCTCTTTATGTAAGAGAACCAGCTGCGCGCTTTTGGCCGATTTCCGTGCCCCGGCCATATATACGATTCAACTAAGGAAACCTTATACCATTCAACCAGGTAAGGATATATAAAGTATGCTTCAGGGACCAGGCACCATGTCCTTTGATTCAGCTTACTCTTGGCAGTGTCCTTTGGGCCGTACCCCTTCCTCCGGCTGCAGGTTGGAGGTTTTGAGCAGATCCTGCAGGTGAGAAGATGCAGTTGGGAAGATACAGGACGACATGTGTTGTCATGCTTGTTGGCACTTATAGATGCCTGGTCAAACAAGATGGCGTTCACACCAGCGGACAGTGGCCAGTTCCTGACGTTCAACATGTGTGTTTTAGGATTCTACCGTGAATTCCCATACTGTACTGTCACTATTTTCTCATGTGACTTACTTCGAGCCTTTGTGCTTTGCACACATCTTCGCGACTTGGCTCTCAAGTTAGAGAGTTGTTTTTTTCTTTCTCGAGGGTACTCTGTTCACCTTGCTTTAGGGATTTCCAAACGAAGCCAAAAGGCAAACCATCACTTTTTGGTCTCCCTATTCTGACACACACCCATTTAAAACAGAACAGAAAGCAGCTTAAAGACAATGCTCTGCTCCACTGCAGCCTTACTCTTCCTCTTCTACCGAATTCATGTCCAGCACAACTTGAATGGCCTCATATGTTGGAGCGTCATATTCTCTCTGAAGGATTGCCTGCCGAGGTCTTCACCTCTTCGGCGATTGCGGGCTTCTTCGCCTCCTTCTTCTCGCTCCCCTTCGATTTCGCGACTCGGCGATGTAAGCATAGGTGTCCTTTTTGGTTGTATTGGTAGAAAAATCGATGGCCCTGGTTTACCTGGTGGCTTAACCATCTACCAGAGCCATCTATTTCCCGTACAAGGACACTTATGGATGCAAGTGGCTACACAAAAAGAAGGGCCCAAAAGACACCGCCCAAAATACGCTGCCCTTTCACCTTTCTGTCGAACCTGATAAAGTGTCTGGAAGACCATTTTCCTCTGAGAGACAAAATATGTTGCCCAACATCGCAGAGCAGTCCGGTTGTCTCAGACACTCTTTCACGGAGTCGACTTGGCTTACCACTGCTTATTTGGTTTGCACTTAGGCTTGTCCTTGAATCGAGTTGGTTTGAGAAGACACTTGGGACGTTTTGGGCCACTCACGAGGTAAATCCCGCATCGCCTTGTTCCTGTCATTTCGTAAATGAGCTTTTTTTGGTTGCCGGGATCAGGGATACACAGCGAACCCCGACGGCGTCGGGCCTGCGTTCCCAGGTCCACGAGAAGAGATTGCTTTGCTGTTCGAGCAACAGCAGTCGGGGATTGCGAAATATAGGGCCCCCTGAAACCTGTTTTACCGTGATTTTGTGCTGAAGAAAGTTTGAGTCCAATAGCCGCTGAGCTGGCAAAACAAGGAGCGCGCCCGATTTCTCATGTCATTTAACAGGTAAGAACAAGCCCAACACATTATTTGAAGGGGAATCATATTGGGAAGCCTTGTTCAAGGGTGCACGCTCTAGATGAACATAATATATATATATATATATAATAGCCACCCACCCTCTGAACAGAGAATAGCTTTTTGTTTATTTCCATCAGGAACGGGCAAGAAACAAACCCAGCAAACCCCGAGCCATTTCTTTGAGGAGTTTGGGAGCAGGTGGCAGCCGATCTAGGAGGCAATTTTTGCCGCTTGAGACGTGCTTTTTTCGAGACACCCCGTTCCAGGGCCTAAATGTTTTTCACTGAAAAAGCCGAGGGATTTACAAAATGCTCCCTCCCAGGGAAAGACCATTTTAATGGTAAACAAACAATGCACTCTCTTTTTGCAAAAAAACAAAACAACAGGAGGTGAGGCGAAATCTGTCCGAATCTTGCACACATTTGCCACCTATTTCGATGTTCACCAGGGGCTTCCTGGGTGAGGTTTTGACCCACAGCCATGTAGGTTTTGAGTGTCAGGTGAAGACGCAGATGCAGAAGCAGAAGAAGGATCCCGTCACAGGCGAGCTGCCCTACAAGAGTTCCCTGGCGCCTCGGTGTATTTTACTCTGCGCGGTGCCTGTGTGGTGCCTGTGTCTTTACCGTTTGTTTGGGACAGGGGGTCCCTTTTGGCAAGCCCGAAAAAGGCGCATCATGTTTTTCTTTTTTTCCCAGGCACTGGATGTAGGGTTTGTCTTTTTGTCACAACTTCAATGATGTCTCTGGTTTTGCTGAAGCAGGGAATCCCTTGAACCGCGGTCACACGCCTCCCACGGCGGCCTGGTTCCTTTCAGTTCCGAATCGATGCGTCGGACGGTGGCGGTCTATAAGTCTATCAGGGCTCCCGCGTACCCAGCCCTCGATATGGTTGTGGGTCAAAATGAAACCACCAGGATATGGACCGCAGCTTTGAGTCCATGCTCCCTCTTACAAGGGTTCCGTTTGGGGTACCTATTTTTGACCCACAGCCACATTGGCGTAGAAGGTGGTTTGGTATTGGTTTGGTGTTGGTTTTTGCATTGGTGTAGCGTTTCTTAGCAGATTTGGCTTGGACGGACCTGAGATTTGGAAGCCCTTAGCAAAAAAGGCTTGGGCACCCAGGCGTGGACCTCAAAGGTGCCTTAGCCGTGGCCACGGAAGATGGGGCATGGGTCAGGGGCCTTTTTGGGGAACACCCTGCGGACTGCTTGCCCCGTTTGCGCTGTGTTGAAGGACAAACTGCAAATTCCAAATTCCCAGATCTGAATGGTAAGCCTAAGCGAGACTTCCGGACCTGGATTTCTCTTTGGTTTGACATTATATCACGATTGTGCCCAACAAGTCGGGAGATGAAGTCCTGAAGCAAACATGATTTAGTCATTAAAGGTACTACCCGGAATTGTTGATGGGTGCCAGTACCCGCCCAGAAAAAGGCATGACTGGCTCGGGATTTCCCTCTGAGCACTACGCTCCCAAACCATCCACTGCAACTCAGGTACCTACTTCTTATCCTTTAGAACAGAGTCTGATAGAGAGGCTCTGCCAAGCAGGGCTCCTATTGAAGAAGGTTTTTCCCGCCAGCTAGCTGTTCAGTGACACCCTCTAAATCCCTTTTAGTTTGGCAGGTTCATCAACCCCGAAGGAGAGGGTTCCACTTTTCTGCCAGGGTCGCTGGCGACTGGGGTACGAGGGTAAGGAGGATGCACCCCACACACCAAAAAGAAGAAGCGATTTGCCCACCAAGTCTGGGAAGGAAATCGTAAACAGCGTCAACAGCCCAACCCCGGGTCTTCTCAGCGTTATATATTTTAAGGTTGCCAGTGCTTCCAGCCAATTTTTCGGCGTGATGGTTTCCCCTTACAAAGCACTTCGCAAGCGTGACCAGAATTGAAATCTGAAACCAGCACTTCTGGTGTACTTTAAGACCAGAGTTGTGGCAACCTATCTTCAGCTCAGGACTGCGCCACGAAGATTCTCGCCGAGGGCGGCCCGCTGCGCTTCTACGCGGGCTTCCCCACCTACTACGTGCGGATCGCGCCCCATGCGATGCTCACGCTCATCGCCCAGGACTTCATTAAGAAGAGCTGGTCCTCCATGGGCCTGCGCCTTGCACCCCAAGCCGCTTGCTCCCCTTCAAAAAAAACATGGAACCCTAGGGGGTCCACTGGTTGGTTTTCCGGCCCATCTGAATTTGCAGTGCTTGTTTCAAAGTAGTTGGCACGGCATGGCGATTTTCGATAGGCCTTGCATTTTGCGACATCTCAAGCTAGGGAACACTTGTCCGCGCCGAAACCACAAACTTGAGTTTCTGGCCTGAGCTTCCCCTCCTACCTGAAATCCTATCGTGGTCAGGTGTCCGAAAAAGGCACGCCCTGTGAAAGATGAACTAGAGCTTTGCGATCAGGAGTCTGTTGTGGCTTGATGCGGGTTTCAGAAGCGCGCAAGTCCCAGTTGTCTGTGGGGTGACGCCCCTGTCCCTTTTTCTGAGCCGGTTCCGTTTTGGAATGAAGCTAAGAAGTTGCAACTCAATTATTATTGTTGCTTGCCTTTCATGATAGCTATATAGGTCGATTATTCCCAGTGAGACACGTACCGGCAACACCCAACTGCTCGTTTCCTCCTCCAACCCATTGGTTTTTGAACAAAGGGGATCTGTGCTCAACTGCGATGTTGGCATCTTGCCAACGGTTGTTCAAAGTGTCCGTTGTCGACCTACGTTTGAAAAGTCAATAAGTTCGATAGGAAACCACGCCAACGTGCAGCAAACTTGCTTTGGATCAGAGTTGCCTCAGCTCAGCGATGGCTGTCGGCGTCCCTACATGTTGGGCCACTTCATTGGCAGAAAGCAAGGCAAAAAGGGAAGGCGTTGGCTTTCGGTTCTTCAGCGGGTTTCAGCACTTTGGATTCGCAGACGGCATGTAGGATTGAGACTCACTTGTGTCGCTCCTGATACGCTTTTGGGAGGTCTTTGCATCTTGAGAAATGGTCTCGCCATCCAGTGACTTGCTTAGGTATCAAGCAGTGTGAAGAGCCCCATTTGCTTTTGTGTTGGTTCCAGATTGACCTGTTGCCCTTGAGCACCTTTTGCCACTATTGTTAGTTGTTTTTGTTCAACTCTTTGTTACCCGATGGCAGCATTGTGCATGTAGCATGCGTGGGGGGACCATATGTTGACTGTGGATTAATCCGGAGGAGTTCTGAAATGGCTGTGGCTCAGAAACCCGGTACCAAAATGGAACCCTGGTAAGTGGAAACATGGACAAAAACCTGCGTAACCCCCCCCTCCCCTGCGTACAAGAGGGTCTTACTGACTGGCGCCAAGTCCAACCCCCCCCTCCAGCACCAAAAAGCCAATTCCCTGGCTTTGCCCCATGCCCAAATGGGCATCCCCGCCCAACTGAGTGGCTTGCCTTTTTGGTTTCCCAAGAAATCAAGGCCCCCCTTGCGATCTGGATCTGAAAAAACACAAAAGGCGCCCGACGATTTTTCCTTCCAGATAAAACACTCAAGAGGCATCCTGGTTGAGGCCTTCTGAGATCTTCTGACATCTTCTGTCAGTTCAGCAGGCTGACAATAAAAATTGTAGTGCTTTTTGTTCTCCCTCTTTATTTTCTTTTTTCCGCGGAGAAGTTGCGAAGTTTGGCCTTGAATTGAAACCAAGGCGGAAACGTTGGGACATGAGCTTGTCGACATGTCCTCAAGGGCATGTTCATGTATTTGCCGCGGAGGTTTGGACTCGTGGTATGCAAGCCTCCTCCCAAGAAGCGTAAGAGCTTTTGCTTAAGATTATTTTCTTATTTTCCCTTGTTGGTCTTAAAAGGCATTCATCACTACTGGAAAACATAGTTTTTCCTGGGGCCTTAACCAAATGGAAATAAAAGGCGCTTTCATGTCTTGTCTGAGGTGATTCGGATTGCCGGACTCGCACAGCATTTTCCCCGGCTGGCCTGTGACGGGAAATGCATCGAAAACCTCTCGCACGTCAGAAGGGCGCACAGCAAATGGGAACACACCTAGGTCCCCCAGTAGTGCCCTTTTACCCTTATTTGGGGGAGGATTCCCCTATTAAATTAGACTGCAGAAGAAAGGGTACCCTTATTCTATCCTCTCTACTGGAGAACCTAGACGAAGTGAGGATTCCGTGCAGGATACGTTCGAACGCACTTGCTGAAGGGAGTTCTGCCAACTAGCTGGCAGAGGTGGTGTTTTTCAACATGTATCCAAATGCAATGTTCTCAATCTCAAGTTCTGTCCAGAGAAAGCATCCTTAAGGGTGTGAGTTAATGGGTGGAGCTGTCATCAAAGATGATGCTTGTTGACTTGTACAAGATGGGTGTCGCATTGTTGAAACTAGATGACTTGGGTGCCTAACCCCAAACCTAGACTGATGTTGTGTTTAATGCCCGTGCTGTGAACTAGAATTGGCCAATGGGTATGTCTGCAAAAGCGGAGCCCCCTAAAAGCAGCGGATTCCCTTCGAACACCAAGCAACGGAGGTGCGCCAGTTTGAGACATCTCTAGATATTCACTTGCGCGCGCATCACCAGGATCATTTGACCTTTGGGTTCTACTGTGAGGGAATCAAAAGTCCCCCAGCACCCCCGGAAAGGTTGATAGAAAGGATCTTAGAAGCCCAGTGCTTTCCATACCCATACCGGGAGGGCGTATCAAGTCTTATCGTCACAGAAGAGAGCTTTGTGCCGATGTGTTTTGCGTTAGAATCAGGCGGTGCGAGGTTTTCTATGTCTCGCTCCATTTTGCCGGCAGAAAGCCAAGATGTTTGGACAGATCAATTGTATCAGCGTACATCGCGGGTCTTTGATACGTCTTACCTCCTAGTTTCATGGGAACTGGAACTCTTCAGTTTCCTTTGAACCTCCAACAGGTTGCAAGTTTTGCTCAGGGAAAAAGACCCAGTCAGTGTAGTGCGATCGGCAGGATTTCCGTCATCCACAGCATTCGACAGCAGGGTTGGGCAAACATTGTTGAACCAAGCAAATCCAGGCCGCCTTAGAAGGGGAGCGCCCTGCAAACATCTTTAGTGTTTAACATGGGTAAGCAGAGAGTCAAATCGCCCAACCCTCATCGACAGA